>MJUU01040655.1:23144-41876 GCA_002080025.1 Modiolus philippinarum
AAAAATCACAGCACCGTCCGAAACTATTTTTAGTAACAGAGTTAGCTCCCCGAACACCGTAAACCTTGTTATCGCTTAAACTCGAAAACCGTAAAAGATAGCTGATAAAGTGTAATGGGGAAAATGTTCGTTAAGTCATGACGGAACTTCATTACATTGGTCCGAAACCGTGCGGTATACTCTTTGGGGGGGTTATAGCCCTTTGAAGATTTTCAATTTCCGTCATCGCTCAAAACTTCTAAACGGTTAGTCGTAGAGACATGGGACCTTCACCATTATTCTTAGTTGATATAAGTTACATCTAAAAATGTCAAGGTCAAAGGTCATCGGTGACTTTGACCTTTGACCTTACCCCTTGTTATCGCTTAAACTCAAAAACCGTAATAGATGGCTGAAAACATATAATGGGAAAAATGTTCATTATCATGAGACGCAACTTTGTTACATTTGGTCCGAAGAGATTCGACGACTCTTTATATGAGTTATTGCCCTTTGAAAGATTTTGAGTTTGCGTTAATGCTAAATACTCCCAAACGATAAGTCGTAGAAACCTGAAACCTTCACCATTGTTCATAAGTCATATATGGCCATCTAAAAATGTCAAGGTCAAAGGTCACCGGTCAAGGTCACCGATGACCTTAAGCCTTGTTAACGCTTCAACTCGTAAACAGTAATAGACGGCTGAAAACATATAATGGGAAAAATGTTCATTATCATGAGACGCAACTTTGTTACATTTGGTCCGAAGAGATTCGACCACTCTTTATATGAGTTATTGCCCTTTGAAAGATTTTGAATTTCCGTTAAAGCTAAATACTTCCAAACGATAAGTCATAGAAACCTGAAACCTTCACCATTGTTCATAAGTCATATATGGCCATCTAAAAATTTCAAGGTCAAAGGTCACCGGTCAAGGTCACCGATGACCTTAAGCCTTGTTATCGCTTCAGCTTCAACTCGTAAACCGTAATAGATGGCTGAAAACATATAAAGGGAAAAATGTTCATAATCAAAAGTCGCAACTTTGTTACATTTGGTCCGAAGAAATTTGACGACTCTTTATATGAGTTATTGCCCTTTGAAAGATTTTGAGTTTCCGTTAATGCTAAATATTCCCAAATGATAAGTCGTAGAGACTTGAAACCTTCATCATTGTTCATAAGTCATATATGGCCATCTAAAAATTCGACGACTCTTTATATGAGTTATTGCCCTTTGAAAGAATTTTGTCGATTTTTCAAAGTTGTCGGATTTTGATGAAATTTGGTATCCAGGTTGCTTTATTGTCCCTGTTTACAAATCTGGGGTAAAAAAAAAATTTTCGTCCGCCATTTTCAAAATTTGAAATTTTGTTATCGCGATATCTCGGAAACAATAAAAAATTTATGAAAACATTATATTGCAAAAATGTTCCTCTCATTAAGATCTACATTTAATTCAATAAAAAGAAAACAGTCCGACAAACGGTTTTTGAGTTATAGCCCTTGACGCGTTTCGGTAAATCGGTTTTTTGCCAATAACTCTTAAACGCTTACAGATAATATAGTAATTATATATATTTAAAGGGATCAGCATAAAAAGACCTTCAATTTGAGTACCAGGTTGAATGTGCTTGGTGACCTTCGACCTTGACCTCTGACCTTGTTAGCGTATAAACTCAAAAACCGTAAGAGATGGCTGAAAAATTATATCAGCAAAAATGTTCATCACATCAAGGGCTACATTTGTTTCATTACGACCAAAGCTGTCTGATGTCTCCCCAAAGAGTTATTGCCCTTGAAGCGTTTCAGAAAGCGGTTTTTGCGTATAACTTTTAAACCTTTACAGATAGTATGGTCATGTAACATATCAAATTAATCAGTAAGAAGAGACCTACAATTTGAGCCCAAGGTCAAAGGTCACCAAGGTCATCGGTCAAGGTAATAGCCAATTTTTTGTCTTTTTATTACAAAAACAGTCTTTTAAAACTGTTAGAAATTGAAAATCAAATGTATTGGACACAATGTGCATCTCATCAAGAAGATTTCAAACATAAGACGTTACAAAACATCACAATGACCGGGAAAGACCTTGCAATTGTTCTCTGAACAATTGTCCTTTTAATGTTTATATTGGCATTTATGTAATTTTGGTCTTAAGGACACATCTTTTATATGACAAAATAAGTGTAAAGATTTCGTGTGTATATTTTTGTTCTTTCGATTTTGTTGGAAGTTCATATCTGCATTTCTTGTAAATATCATGAATATGAGCAAGCAAATGAACTTTTTCATTGAATAATTTTTAATATCCGGCGGGGTTAAACTAGCTTTATCGGGCCCAAACCTTCCCCCTATAGTCAATGTGATAAATGAAAAAAACAATTGTAACAACAGTAAAATTCAAAAGTTAGCAACAAAACTGAGTGAATTGTGAAAAATCACAAAGCGAACTTTAAAGGGTGTTTCCCAACTCTTCTATAATAGCTTAAAGGGAGGCGGTCATGCATATATAAACTTTGTATTTTAGAAGTGTCAACAAAAGTTCCTGAACAGCAAGCTGATCATTGTTACTATAAATCTGAAATATATTAGCATTGTGGGCAATGGGAAATGAATTCCTTCCTTGTTCCCTATATATAAAATACTGTTTTCCCTTAATTTGGTTTTAGGTGAATATTGCCTTATTTAAATGATTGATATGATACTGAGTATTGATATCTAGAACAATATAATATTGAATGTAAAATCTGGCAAACTGATATGTAAATTTTGCTGAGTCAGCAGATTGGAAGATTTTTTAAGGATATTTTAGAAATGCTATTTAGTTTTCAATGCCAGACATAATGAAATATTGTAATAGACATTTTATTGGTAACAACATGTTCTTCTGAACTCATTTTAACTTTTTGCAAAGATTAAGCCAACAATTTTGGACTGAGATTCGCTTCGCGACAAATTAAAAAGGGGAAAATTTGTCCAAAAATACAAAAATGCCGAAGTTGCATCATGAACAGCAAAATTTTGTTATGCTGTACACCGGTTTCAAGGAGTAACCCCTCGTTATCAGCATTAGAATCAAATAATATGGAAAGTAATAATCCGAAAAAGGTCAGAAAAGAAGTACTCAATACCAAAAATACCGAAATGGAAGCCAAATCCAGTACTAAGGACATCTACCGAGTGTCGTACACGGAATGAAGCCGTAGTATTTTTAGGGGTTGGAATTTTGATAAAGACAGTAAATTTCTATAAAACGCAAGGTAAATTTTCGTGTAATACAAGTCTGACTTTTGGACTAGTGAATACCCTCGGTCCTCTGGTCGACCAGCAGTGGCATGGATCCAAGGGTTAAAAAATACAGAAATTACCAAAGTTATGCTGTAGAAGTGTTTCAAGGAGTTACTTCTCATCAGCAGCATAAGAATCAAATAATATGGAAAGTAATAATCAACAAAATATTCAGAAAAGAAGTACTCAATACCAAAAATACCGAAATGCCATACACGGAATGAAGCCGTAGTATTTTTAAGAGGTTTTAGAATTTTGATAAAAACAGTAAATTTTTATAAAACGCGATGTAAATTTTCGTGTCAGACTTGTTCTGCTCTCTATTGGAGTGACTGTAGGTAAAAAGGAAGGAATTCAGTAAGGGGGGCCAGTTTATTTACTTGTGTACCCAAAGAAATAAATGATAGGTAAAGGGAGGATTAGCTTGCTGCATGACAAGATGTAAATTAACCAAGCCTTTCACATTTTCATGTCATTTACTCTTTATAGTCTTTCAATAAATAATTAAAAAACGTTCAGCAGTAATTTGTGGCGATTTTATTGTGCAGACATAGTGAACTTCAAAGGGCGTCTCCCCACTCTTCTATAAATAGCTCAAAAGGAAGGCGGTCGTGCATATATAAACTTTTTTGTTTTTAGAAGTGCCAGTGAAAGTTCCTGAACAACACGAATAGTTTTTGATCTGATCATTGTTAGAAAGTACTATAAATCTGAAATATAATGAGCAAAAAAAAAACGTTAAGCAACAATTTGTGTGAATAAAAAGTGCCTTTTTAGGTTACCAAATCTCAATTCATAGATTTAATTTTACAAATTCTGAGCTGGATTCGTGTGCGACTAATCATTAGCATTACGTCTGTCCATAAATTCTGAATATTGCATTAGTCTTATTTAAACTCGTCCCAAAAAGAAAAACATTGAAAAAGGGGGGATATGCAAAAAAATGCCTTATTTTTCGTGGTTCTTGGACTTTTTTGGAAAAAAATGGTAGTTGCTAATGGAAAAAAGTCCATGTTTTTTTTTCGGACCATAACTTGAATTGGATATCTTGTACCCCCTACCTGACAAAATGAAGATTTTTGGGGGTTGAATTAAAGTAAATATCAGAAAGTTTTAGCTGAGATCAGAATTTATCAGCATTTAAGCATTTTTTTCAGTTTAGCATACATAAGATTTTTAACACTAACGGCAGCGCAATCTCTATACCAGTGACGTCACAGCAGCACGTGATTGATAAATATATCAACAAAAACCTAGTTTTATACATTTGTACTAGAGACTTTGCTTTAATAGGGTGTGTGTAAACAAAAGCGTCCTTTTACTGGTATTTCCTGGTGTAAGAAATGAGTTGCTAGATGTGAAATCACTCTGTTACCTATTCGTTGTCTATTCGATTTTCGCACGTTATCTGTATCTTGTGACTTGCTATGTGTTGTTTTGTGTTGTTTATTGCTAGAAATGAGTTGCTAGATGTGAAATCTCTCCATTAGTACACATGCATTCGTCTCCATGCTCCATGTTTGTGTAGAAATGAGTTGCTAGATGTGAAATCACTCCATTAGCCAGATGCATATGTCTCTATGCTCCGCTGGAACCATGTTACCTATTCGTTGCCTATTCGATTTTCACACGTTATCTCTATCTTGTGACTTGCTATGTGTTATTTTGTGTTGTTTATTGCTAGAAATGAGTTGCTAGATGTGAAATCTCTCCATTAGTACACATGCATTCGTCTCCATGCTCCACCGGAACCATGTTACCTATTCGATTTTTGCACGTTACCTCTATCTTGTGAGTTGTTATGTGTTGTTTTGTGTTGTTTATTGCTAGAAATGAGTTGCTAGATGTGAAATCACTTTATTAGCACACATCCATACGTCTCCATGCGCCGCTGGAACCCTGTTACCTTTTTTTTGCCTATTCGATTTTGGCACGTTATCTCTATCTTGCGAGTTGTTTTGAGTTGTTTTGTGTTATCTATTGCCAGAAATGAGTTGCTCGATGTGCACACATCCATACGTCTTCATGCTCCACTGGAACCCTGTTACCTATTCGTTGTCTATTCGATTTGCACACGTTATTTCTAAATTGTGACCTGATATGTGTTGTTTTGTGTCGTTTATTGCTAGAAATGAAATGCTCGATGTGAAATCTCTCCATGACCACACATGCATACGTCTCTTTGCTCCGCTGGAACCCTGTTACCTTTTCGTTGCCTATTCGATTTTCGCACGTTATCTCTTTCCTGTGAGTTGTTATGCTTTGTTTATTTTATCAATTGCAAGAAATGAGTTGCTAGATGTGAAATCGCTCCATTAGCACGAATGCATACGTCTCAATGCTCCGCTTGAACCCTGTTTACAATTCGTTGTCTATTCGATTTTCGCACGTTATCACTAGTTTGTAAGTTGTTATGTTTTGTTTATGTTAACAATTGCTAGAAATGAGTTGCTAGATGTGAAATCATTAGCTCCATTAGCACACATGCATACGTCTCCATGCGCCAGTGGAACCCTGTTAATTATTCCTTGCCTATTCGATTTTCGCACGTAAGCACCTTCTTGCTAGTTATTATGTGTTATTTTGTGTTGTTTAATGCTAGAAATGAGTTGCTAGATGTGAAATCGCTCCATTAGCACACATGCATACGTCTCCATGCGCCGCACGAACCCTGTTACCTATTCGTTGTCTATTCGATATTCGGACGTTATATTTATTTTGTGTGTTGTTTTGTGTTATCTATTGCTAGAAATGAGTTGCTAGATGTGAAATCGCTCCATTAACACACATGTATACGTTTTATGCTCCGCGGGAACCCTGTTACCTATTTGTTGTCTATTTGATTTTCGCACGTCATCTCTATCTTGTGAGTTGTTTTGTGTTGTTTTGTGTTATATATTGCTATAAACAGGTTACTAGATGTTAAATCACTCCAGTAGCACACATGCATACGTCCCCATGCTACGCTTGAACCCTGTTACCTATTCGTTGCCTATTCGATTTTCGCACGTTATCCCCGTCTTATGAGTTAATATGAAGTGTTTTGTGTTGTTTATTCCTAGAAATGAATGAGTTGCTAGATGTGAAATCACTCCATTAGGACACATGCATACGTCTCCATGCTCCGCTGGAACCCTGTTAGCTATTCGTTACCTATTCGTTGCATATTCGATTTTTGCACGTTACCTCTATCTTATGAGTTGTTATGTGTTGTTTTGTGTTGTTTATTGCTAGAAATGAGTTGCTAGATGTGAAATTACTTTATAAGAACACACATCCATACGTCTCCATGCGCCGCTGAAACCCTGTTACCTATTTGTTGCCTATTCGATTTTGGCACGTTATCTCTATCTTGTGAGTTGTTTTGAGTTGTTTTGTGTTATCTATGCCAGAAATGAGTTGCTCGATGTGCACACATCCATACGTCTTCATGCTCCGCTGGAACCCTGTTACCTATTCGTTGCCTATTCGATTTTCACACGTTATTTCTAAACTGTGACCTGATATGTGTTGTTTTGTGTCGTTTATTGCTAGAAATGAAATGCTCGATGTGAAATCTCTCCATGACCACACATGCATACGTCTCTTTGCTCCGCTGGAACCCTGTTACCTTTTCGTTGCCTATTCGATTTTCGCACGTTATCTCTATCTTGTGAGTTGTTATGCTTTGTTTATTTTATCAATTGCAAGAAATGAGTTGCTAGATGTGAAATCACTCCATCAGCACAAATGCATACGTCTTTATGAGCCACTGGAACCCTGTTACCTATTCGTTGCCTATTCGATTTTGCACGTTAGCTCTTTCTTGTGTGTTGCTGTGTGTTGTTTTGTGTTGTTTATTGCTAGAAATGAGTTGCTAGATGTGAAATCGCTCCATTAGCACACATGCATACATCTCCATGCTACGCTGGAACCCTGTTACCTATTCGTTGCCCATTCGATTTTCGCACGTTATCTCTATCTTGTGAGTTAATATGAAGTGTTTTGTGTTGTTTATTCCTACAAATAAATGAGTTGCTAGATGGGAAATCACTCCATTGGGACACACCCATACGTCTCCATGCTCCGCTGGAGGCCTGTTACCTATTTTTGCCTATTCGATTTTCGCACGTTAACTCTATCTTGTGAGTTGTTATGTGTTGTTTTGCGTATCAATTGCAAGAAATCAGTTGCTAGAGGTGAAATCACTCCATTAGTACACATGCATACGTCTTCAAGCGCCGCTGGAACCCTGTCACCTATTCGTTGCCTATTTGATTTTCGCACGTCATCACTATCTTGTGAGTTGATTTGTGTTGTTTTGTGTTATCTCTTTCTAGAAATGAGTTACTAGATGTGAATTCACTTCATTAGCACACATGTATACGTTTCTACGTCTCCATGCTCCGCTGGAACCCTGTTACCTATTCGTTGCCTATTCGATTTTCGCACGTAAGTTCTATCTTGTGACTTGCTATTTGTTGTTTTGTGTTGTTTATTGCTAAAAATGAGTTGCTAGATGTAAAATCTCTCCATTAGCACATATGCACCCCTCTCCATGCTCCGCTGGAACCCTGTTACCTATTCGTTGCGTATTCAATTTTCACACGTTACCTCTATCTTGTGAGTTGTTATGTCTTGTTTTGTGTTATTTATTGCTAGAAACGAGTTGCTAGAAGAGAAATCGCTCCATTAGCACGAATGCATACGTCTCAATGCTCCGCTTGAACCCTGTTTACTATTCGTTGCCTATTCGATTTTCGCACGTTATCACTATCTTGTAAGTTGTTATGTTTTGTTTATGTTAACAATTGCAAGAAATGAGTTGCTAGATGTGAAATCATTAACTCCATTAGCACATATGCATACGTCTCCATGCGCCAGTGGAACCCTGTTACTTATTCCTTGCCTATTCGATTTTCGCACGTTAGCACCTTCTTGCTAGTTATTATGTGTTGTTTTGTGTTGTTTAATGCTAGAAATGAGTTGCTAGATGTGAAATCGCTCCATTAGCACACATGCATACGTCTCTATGCTACGCTGGAACCCTGTTACCTATTCGTTTCCTATTCGATTTTCGCACGTTATCCCTATCTTGTGAGTTGTTATGTTCTGTTTTATGTTATCAATTGCAAGAAATGAGTTGCTAGATGTGAAATCACTCCATTAGCACACATGCATACGTCTCCATGCGCCGCACGAACCCTGTTACCTATTCGTTGTCTATTCGATATTCCGACGTTATATTTATTTTGTGTGTTGTTTTGTGTTGTTTTGTGTTATCTATTGCTAGAAATGATTTGCTAGATGTGAAATCGCTCCATTAACACACATGTATACCTTTCTATGCTCCGCAGGAACCCTGTTACCTATTTGTTATCTATTTGATTTTAGCACGTCATCTTTATCTTCTGAGTTGTTTTGTGTTGTTTTGTGTTATATATTGCCTTAAACAAGTTACTAGATGTGAAATTACTCCATTAGCACACATGCATACGTCTCCATGCTACGCTTGAACCCTGTTACCTATTCGTTGCCTATTCGATTTTCGCACGTTATCTCTGTCTTATGAGTTAATATGAAGTGTTTTGTGTTGTTTATTCCTAGAAATAAATGAGTTGCTTGATGTGAAATCACTCCATTAGGACACATGCATACGTCTGCACGCTCCGCTGGAACCCTGTTAGCTATTCGTTACCTATTCGTTGCATATTCGATTTTTGCACGTTACTTCTATCTTGTGTTAGATGTGAAATCGCTTTATTAGCACATATCCATACGTCTCCATGCGCCCTCGGAACCCTGTTACCTATTTGTTGCCTATTCGATTTTGGCACGTTATCTCTATCTTGTGAGTTGTTTTGAGTTGTTTTGTGTTATCTATTGCCAGAAATGAGTTGCTCGATGTGCACACATCCATGGGTCTTCATGCTACGCTGGAACCCTGTTACCTATTCGTTGCCTATTCGATTTTCACACGTTATTTCTATCTTGTGACCTGATATGTGTTGTTTTGTGTCGTTTATTGCTAGAAATGAAATGCTCGATGTGAAATCTCTCCATGACCACACATGCATACGTCTCTTTGCTCCGCTGGAACCCTGTTACCATTCCGTTGCCTATTCGATTTTCGCACGTTAACTCTATCTTGTGAGTTGCTATGCTCTGTTTATTTTATCAATTGCAAGATGTGAAATCACTCCATTAGCACAAATGCATACGTCTCAATGAGCCGCTGGAACCCTGTTATCTTTTCGTTGCCTGTTCGATTTTTGCACGTTAGCTCTTTCTTGTGTGTTGTTATGTGTTGTTTTGTGTTGTTTATAGCTAGAAATGAGTTGCTAGATGTGAAATCGCTCCATTAGCACACATGCATACATCTCCATGCTACGCAGCAACCCTGTTACCTTTCCGTTGCCCATTCGATTTTCGCACGTTATCTCTATCTTGTGAGTTAATATGAAGTGTTTTGTGTTGTTTATTCCTAGAAATAAATGAGTTGCTAGATGTGAAATCACTCCATTGGGACACACCCATAAGTCTCCATGCTCCGCGGGAACCCTGCTACCTATTTGTTGCCTATTCGATTTTTGCACGTTAACTCTATCTTGTGAGTTGTTATGTGTTGTTTTGTGTATCAATTGCAAGAAATGAGTTGCTAGAGGTGAAATCACTCCATTAGTACACATGCATACGTCTTCATGCGCCGCTGGAACCCTGTCACCTATTGGTTGCCTATTTGATTTTCGCACGTCATCACTATCTTGTGAGTGGATTTGTATTGTTTTGTGTTATCTCTTTCTAGAAATAAGTTACTTAATGTGAATTTACTTCATTAGCACACGTGCATACGTCTCCATGCTCCGCTGGAACCCTGTTACCTATTCGTTGCCTATTCGATTTTCGCACGTAATTTCTATCTTGTGACTTGCTTTGTGTTGTTTTGTGTTGTTTATTGCTAAAAATGAGTTGCTAGATGTAAAATATCTCCATTAGCACATATACACCCCTCTCCATGCGCCGCTGGAACCATGTTACCTATTCGTTGCCTATTCAATTTTCGCACGTTACCTCTATCTTGTGAGTTGTTATGTCTTGCTTGTGTTATTTATTGCTAGAAATGAGTTGCTAGAAGAGAAATCGCTCCATTAGCACGAATGCATACGTCTCAATGCTCCGCTTGAACCCTGTTTACTATTCGTTGCCTATTCGATTTTCGCACGTTATCACTATCTTGTAAGTTGTTATGTTTTGTTTATGTTAACAATTGCAAGAAATGAGTTGCTAGATTTGAAATCATTAGCTCCATTAGCACACATGCATACGTCTCCATGCGCCAGTGGAACCCTGTTATTTATTCCTTGCCTATTCGATTTTCGCACGTTAGCACCTTCTTGCTAGTTATTATGTGTTGTTTTGTGTTGTTTATTTTAGAAATGAGTTGCTAGATGTGAAATCGCTCCATTAGCACACATGCATACGTCTCTATGCTACGCTGGAACCCTGTTACCTATTCGTTTCCTATTCGATTTTCGCACGTTATCCCTATCTTGTGAGTTGTTATGTTCTGTTTTATGTTATCAATTGCAAGAAATGAGTTGCTAGATGTGAAATCACTCCATTAGCACACATGCAAACGTCTCCATGCGCCGCACGAACCCTGTTACCTATTCGTTGTCTATTCGATATTTGCACGTTATATTTATTTTGTGTGTTGTTTTGTGTTGTTTGTGTTATCTTTTGCTAGAAATGAGTTGCGAGATGTGAAATCGCTCCATTAGCACACATGTATACGTTTCTATGCTCCACGGGAACCCTGTTACCTATTTGTTGTCTATTTGATTTTCGCACGTCATCTCTATCTTGTGAGTTGTTTTGTGTTATATATTGCTTGAAACAAGTTACTAGATGTGAAATCACTCCCTTAGCACACATGCATATGTCTCCATGCTACGCTTGAACCCTGTTACCTATTCGTTGCCTATTCGATTTTCGCACGTTATCTCTGTCTTCTGAGTTAATATGAAGTGTTTTGTGTTGTTTATTCTTAGAAATAAATGAGTTGCTAGATGTGAAATCACTCCATTAGGACACATGCATACGTCTCCCTGCTCCGCTGGAACCCTGTAACCTATTTTTAGCCTATTCGATTTTCGCACGTTATCTCTATCTTGTGAGTTGCTATATGTTGTTTTGTGTTATCAATTGCTCGAATGAGTCGCTAGATGTGAAATTACTCCATTGGCACACATCGATACGTCTCAATGATCCGCTGGAACCCTGTTACCTATTCGTTGCCTATTCGGTTTTTGCACGTTTCCTCTATCTTGTGTGTTGTGCTGTGCTGTTTATTGCTAGAAATGAGTTGCAAGATCTAAAATATCTCCATTTGCACACATGCGTTCGTCTCCATGCTCCACTGGAACCCAGTTAACTATTCGTTGCCTATTCGATTTTTGCACGTTACCTCTATCTTGTGAGTGTTTATGTGTTGTTTTGTGTCGTTTATTGCTAGAAATGAGTTGCTAGATCTGAAATCTCTCCATGGCCACACATGCATGCGTCTCTTTCCTCCGCTGAAACCCTGTTATCTATTCGTTGCATATTCGATTTTCACACGTTATCTCTATCTTGTTATTTTGCTCCGCTGGAACCCTGTTACCTATCCGTTGGCTATTCAATCTTCGCACGTTACCTCTATGTTGTGAGTTGTTATGTGTTGCTTTGAGTTGTTTATTGCAACAAAATGATTTGCTAGAAGAGAAATCGCTCCTTTAGCACACGTGCATACGTCTCAATGCTCTGCTTATACCCTGTTAACTATTCGTTGCCTATTTGATCTTCGCACGTCATCTCTATCTTGTGAGTTGTTATGTTTTGTTTATGTTATCAATTGCAAGAAATGAGTTGCTAAATGTGAAATTACTCCAATGGCACACATGCATACGTCTCCATGCGCCGCTGGAACCCTGTTAACTATTTGTTGCCTATTCGATTTTCGCACGTTAGCTATTTCTTGTTGGTTATTGTGTGTTGTTTTGTGTTGTTTAATGCTAAAAATGAGTTGCTAGATGTAAAATCACTCCATTAGCACACATGCATACGTCTCCATGCGCCGCACAAACCCTGTTAGCTATTCGTTGTTTATTCGATTTTCGCACTTTATATCTATTTTAAGAGTTGTTTTGTGTTATCAATTGCTAGAAATGAGTTGCTAGATGTCAAATCACTCCTTTAGCACACATACATACGTTTTTTTACTCTGCTGGAACCCTGTTACCTATTTGTTGCCTATTCGATTTTCACACGTCATCTCTCTCTTGTGAGTTGTTTTGTGTTGTTTTGTGTTATCTTTTGCTAGAAATAAGTTACTAGATGTGAAATCACTTTATTAGCACACATGCATACGTCTCCATACTCCGCTGGAACCATATTACCTATTCGTTGCCTATTCGATTTTCGCACGTCATCTCTATCTTGTGAGTTGTTATGTTTTGTTTATTTTATCAATTGCAAGGAAAATGAGTTGCTAGATGTGAAATCACTCCAATAACACACATGCATACGTTTCCCTGCGCCGCACGGACCCTGTTTCCTATTCGTTGTCTATTCGATTTTCGCACGTTATATTTATTTTGTGAGTTGTTTTGTATATATATTGCCAGAAATGAGTTGCTAGATGTTAAATCACTCCATTAGCACACATGCATACGTCTCCATGCTACGCTAGAACCCAGTTACCTATTCGTTGCCTATTCGCTTTTCGCACGTTAGCTTTTTCTTGTGAGTTGTTATGTATTCATTGCTAGAAATGAGTTGCTCGATGTGAAATCGCTCCATCAGCGCACATGCATACGTTTCTGTGCTCTGTTGGAACCTGTTACCTTTGCATTGCCTATTCGATTTCCGCACGTCATCTCTATCTTGTGAGTTGTTTTGTGTTGTTTTGTGTTATCTATTGCTAGAAATAAGTAAATAGATGTAAAAATAACTCCATTATTTCACATGCATACGTCTCCATGCTTCGCTGGAACCCTGTTACCTATTCGTTGCCTTTGCGATTTTGGAATGTTAGCTGTATCTGGTTAGTTATTATGTGTTGTTTTGTGATTTTGATTGCTAGAAATGAATAACTAGATGTGAAATCGCTCCATTAGCACACAAGCATACGTCTCCATGCTACGCTGGAACCCTGTTACCTATTCGTTGTCTATTCGATTTTCGCACGTTATCTCTATCTTGTGAGTTGTTATGTGTTGTTTTGTGTTGTTATTGTAGAAATGAGTTTCTATAGATGTGAAATCGCTTCATTACAAATGTAGCACACATGCATACGTGTCTATGCTCCGCTGGAACCCTGTGACCTATTCGTTGCCTATTCGATTTTCGCACGTTATCTCTATCTTGTGGGTTGTTTTGTTTTGCTTTATTTTATCAATTGCAAGAAATGAGTTGCTAGATGTGAAATCACTCCATTTGCACACATGCATACGTCTCCATGCGCCGTTGGAACCCTGTTACCTATTCATTGTCTTCGCACGTTATCTCTATCTTGTGAGTTGCTATGCGATTTTTTTTTTTGTCGTTGATTGCTAGAAATGAGTTGGTAGACGTGAAATCGCTCCATAAGCACCCATGCATACGTCTCCATGCTACGCTAGAACCATGTTACCTATTCGTTGCGTATTCTATTTTCGCACGTTAGCTCTATCTTCGGAGTTGTTATGTGTTTTTGCGTCGTTTATTGCTAGATGTGATATCGCTGCATTAGCACACATGCATTCGTCACTATGCTCCGCTAGAAGCCTATTACCTATTCGTTGCCTATTCGATTTTCGCACGTTACCTCTATCTTGTGAGTTGTTATGTGTTGTTTTGTATCGTTTATTGCTAGAAATGAGTTGCTAGATGTGAAATCGCTCCATTAGCACACATGCATAGGTTTCTTTACTCCGCTGGAACCCTGTTACCTATTCATTGCCTATTCGATTTTCGCACGTTATCTCTATCTTGTGAGTTGTTATGTTTTGTTTTATGTTATGAATTGCAAGAAATGAGTTGCTAGATGTGAAATCACTCCATTAGCACACATGCATACGTTTACATGCGCCGCTGGAACCCTATTACCTCTTCATTGTCTATTCAATTTTCGCACGTTATCAGTATCTTGTAAGCTGTTTTGTACTGTTCTGTGTTATCTATTGCAAGAAATGAGTTGCTAGATGTGAAATCACTCCATTAGCACACATCCATACGTCTCCATGCTTCAATGGAACCCAGTTACCTATTCGTTGCCTATTCGATTTTCTCACGTAAGCTCTATCTTGTGAGTTGCTGTGTGTTGTTTTGTCTTGTTTATTGCTAGAATTGAGTTGGTAGACGTGAAATCGCTCGATAAGCACCCATGCATACGTCTCCATGGTACGCTAGAACCATGTTACCTTTTCGTTGCCTATTCGATTTTTGCACGTTAGCTCTATCTTGTGAGTTGTTACATGTATGTATGTGTTGTTTTGTGTTGTTTATTGCTAGATGTGATATCGCTCCATTAGCGCACATGCATACGTCACTATGCTCCGCTGGAAGCCTGTTACCTATTCGTTGCCTATTCAATTTTCGTATGTTATCTCTATCATGTGAGTTGTTATGTGTTGTTTTGTGTTGTTTATTGCTAGAAATGAGTTGCTAGATGTGAAATTACTCCATTTGCAGAAATGCATACGTCCCACTGGAACCCCTTTTCCTGCTCGTTGCCTATTCGATTTTCGCACGTTATCTCTATCTTGTGTTTTGGTACTAGAAATGAGTTTTTAGATGTAAAATAATTCCATTAGCACACATGCATACGTCTCCATGATCAATTGGAACCCTGTTACCTATTCATTGCATGTAATATATGACCAAAGGTGATACCAGAAGTGACGTATCCGGAAGTGACATAGACCGGAATGACGAAACTGGAAGTCACGTGACTGGAAATTGAAAGGGACCAGAATGCGCATGTGCAACCCGAAATAGCCGTAATTGAAGCCCAAATCGCCAATGTTGACCGGAAATGACTAGTTTAAATACCACATGACTCCGCAGTGGTCTTGTATAACATTAGTATATTACGTATGCAAGTGCGAAAGTAGATGTGTTTCGATGTAGACCGGGTGTTGTACTATCGGAGGCCCAAATCGAGTGTGTCTTCTATTAGATCTGCATTCGTAAAGGGATGTAATTATTTGTTGATCAGTGGGTGTCTTCTATCAGGTCCGCGCTCATAAGGGGATATAACTCTTGGTATTATTTTCCCTCATTTTATCTGCAGGTGTCTTCCATCACGTCCGCATTCATCAAAGGGAGATAACTCTTTGAAGTACCCGTGATTTTTGAGTTGCTAGGCACATTTGTTGCCAGGTGAGGTCTGTCGCTTCAACATTCATAAAGCTCTTGTTTACATTTTACCAGCGTTGATGGGAACATGTACGGACACGTCTGAACCTGTGTAGACTAGTCTTCACTAAACAAAAAGTGGATTGAAGGTGTACAATGTTGGTCAATCAGAAAGCAGAAAAACCAATAAATAACAACACACAGTTTTGGCCAATCACTATTCTTTTTCCATACGTAATTGACCAACCACGGTTATCGAAAAAACATTAATGGCTCATCCATTTGCCAAACATTGCTCTTTGCTGTCGAAGAAGATGCAAGTGTAAAGCATCCTGAACATGATGGATCAATAAAACCTTGTGACCATAGAACAGAAAGAAAACATAGAGTGTCTAAGGAGCTTTGAAGAGCAAACAGATGTCTTATTAGACTTGTTGAAAAAAGTGGACAAGCAGGATTTGATGTCTTGTGTCATGTGTTTGCGATCATTCGCAAAGATGACCTGGTATCTACACTGAAAAATCCCGCACAGAAGTGATACACTGTCATGTTATATTTCACATAGGAGGTCAAGTCTACTAACGATGGTTTGCTGCTGAAAAGTGAGGAACATTTTCCATTCATTCGGTGGATTAAACTGCGGTCAGAAATGTATAAAATCAACCACTAATTGATTTCCTCTCGAAAAAAAAATGCTGGTATAAAAGATGAAAAACTAGGAGGAGGTGTCAAATTGATGGTGGACAGCTTGCGTGTAGTAAACAGGTTTAATTGGTGCCATGACGACGAAATTGAAAAATAGAAAGGAACCAAGATGGTTGAAATGACATATAAACAGTTGAAGAAATTAATGGAGAAAATGTAAAAAAAATACAAAAACAGAGCACAAAAAAACAACGATTAGAAGTTTTATTATTACAAAAGCAATCAGAGTATAACACAAATTCTTATATAAAATATGAATAAATTCAGGGAATTGAAAAACAACCGGAGGAAATTAGAGAAATCAAAATTCGGGGAATTATAGCAAGGGCAAAGGCAAAATGGAGGGCAGAGGGTGAGAAAAATTCGAGATATTTTTGTAATTTAGAAAAACGCCATTACACTGAGAAATTAATTCCAAAACTTACTCTTGATGATAACTCAGAATTATATGAGTTGAAAGATATTATTTCAGAGCAAGTCAAGTTCTATAAAACACTTTATAGTACTACTAACCCAAAATTAGATAATTCTCATGTTGAATTATTTTTTAATGAAAATAATCCATTTGTGAAACTGTTAAATGAAGATCAGAAACTTATGTGTGAGGGTCATTCAACATCCCAGAAATGTCTCAGTGCCTTAACAAATATGAAAAATAATCGTTCACCTGGCCTTGATGGTTTCACAGCCGAATCTTATAAATTTTTCTGGAATAATATACATAGCTATCTAATACAAAGTCTGAATGAGGGGTATGAAAAAGGGGAATTTTCAGTAAGTCAAAGACAAGGGGTAATTACATGTATACCAAAAAGGATAAATGTAAAAACTATTTGAAAAATTGGAGACCCATCACTCTGTTGAATTGTGACATAAAAATTGGATCAGCTGTTATAGCCAATAGATTAAAGCCAATTCTTCATACTATTATAAGTGAAACACAAAAGGTATTTTTAAAGGGGCGTTACATTGGCGAGTGTACACGAACTATTTTAAACATTTTAGAAAGTACAGAGGAGGATGACATTCCTGAGTTGTTTCTAATGTTAAACTTTGAAAAGGCTTTTGATTCAATTGAGTGGTCCTTTATTAAAAAAACATAAGTATTTTATGGCTTTGTTGAAAACCTCTGTAAATGGGTTTTGGATTTTATACAAACTTTAATAGTTGTATCTTAAACAATGGTCATTGCTCTGATTTCTTCATCTTAGAAAGGGGAGTTCGTCAAAGGGATCCGCTGTCCCCCTACCTATTCATCATTGTCCTTGAGCTGCGCTCTCAAAAATGATCCACATATAGGAGGGATAAAAATTAACGAGTCGGAATTCTTATTAAGTCAATATGCGGATGATTCATCATTGACATTAGATGATGATCCAAATTCATTAAATCAAACCTTGTTTGTCTTAGATAAATTCTCACAATGTGCTGGATTGAGAGTGAATTTGGATAAAACGGAAGCTATTTGGATTGGTTCAAAATTTGGTAGTACAGATATTTGTTCCCAGATAAAAAACTATACTGGAATCATACAGGAAAATGTATACTTTTGGGAATTAAGTATGACTTAACAAAAAAAGACAAGACATTTGGAAATTTTGTAGATAAAATTGAGTCAATTAAAAAACTGTTGAACAATTGGATTCATCGAGAACTAACATTTCTGGGTAAAGTAACAGTAATTAAAACACTGGCATTACCAATTTTGATCCAACTTCTCACAGTACTATCAAATCCACCGGATTACATTTTTGATGATATGCAATGAATTTTTTTCAATTTTTTTTTTGGAACGGTTAACCTGATCGCATAAAAAGAAATGTTCTGATAAATGAATAATAGGAAGGGGGACTAAAATTCCTCATGTCAAATCATTTTGTTACTCTTTAAAAATGTCATGGATCAATAAGTTACTTGATCCATTAAATTTTTTCCTTGGAAAATTTTGATCTTGAATGAATTAGAAAGATTTGGAGGTGAGAAGGTTTTCTTATTGAATAAAACTGGTATTCAAAAGGTTGCCTGTAGTTTGAATCCTTTTTGGAAAGATATTTTGTTAAATTGGTTAAAACTTAATGAGTTACACACTCAAGAGCAACCTGTTTTGAGTCAACCACTCTGGTTTAATAATAATATTCAAATCAATAAAAAAATGTGCTTCATTCAGAGATGGTGTGAGAAAGATGTATTTTTATTAATGAATTGGTAGATGATATTTGTCAATTTTTGAGTTTTGATCAGTTTAAACAAAAATTTAAAGTACAGTGTTCTTTCCGTTAATTCTATGGGATCATTAATTCAATTCCTAAAGAATGGAAGGAAAGGATTAAAAATGAAACCAAACCGACAACGATAGAAAATGAAATGTTAAATAAAATCAAACGTAATCCTAAAAGTTGTA
>MJUU01040655.1:43786-111265 GCA_002080025.1 Modiolus philippinarum
ATACATACTGGCCTCTCACTGATACTGCCGATGTCTGCTGAAATACATGAAGACTCTTTTCCAAACCCTTCGGGAAGTTTTGAGTTTGATTTTTCTTCCGTAGTGCGACAGTGTTTTACCAGCAGACTAGATTCCTTGAGCTAGCCGGCAGTTTAGCGGCGAGAACTCTTTGACCCTTCTTTCAAAATTACGTTTTGTCTTATGCTTTTTCTGTTCCAAGATACTGGTCATTGAGTTAGTAGTCTACCTGTATTGGGTTTAATTCGCGTGTTTATGATACTATAGGGAAACGGGATAGAGAAAGGGGAGGTTTGGGTACCCATAAACCGGTTTAACCCTACCACTGGCTTTTGCTGGTGCCGGTACCAAGTCCGGCTATCCCGAGTTCCTATCGTTATTTATGTTTGTCTTTTGTTTTCATTATTGTTTTTCTGGTGCAGTTTGCTTGTAAATTGTGGCATGTGATTGTAGTTCCTGGCCATTGTAGGTGTTTGCTGTTTTCATGTTTTTGTAATCAGATTTCCTTACAATCCAAGAGAGATATTTCTTGGATGTGATGCTGAACATTTTGACATGGCTGTAGAAAACATTCTATTAATTGTTGAATTTTTCATATTCACCTGTAAACAAAAGAATGAAAAATCAAAATTAAAGGGAGTGTTTGAAATAATAAAGAAAGAAATTAATATTGAAAAAAAGTCCAGTTGTTTGATCTCATATGCAAAAAGGGAGCAAACAATTGAGAAATGGAGAGTTGTGTCTGCTGCACTTGGGGAAGAAAATGATTAATTACACATTCTACTTGTTATACAATATATATATGTTCATAATTATGCTGATGTTTTCAAAAAATAAAAGAAAGTTACATAAAAAACAACAAAAAAAAAACAACAAAAACAAAAAACAAAACAAACAAAAAACAAAACAAAACAAAAACAAAAACAAAAAAAAAACAAAAAAAAAACAAAAAAAACAAAAGAACAAAAAAAAAAACAAAAACAAACAAAAACAAAAACAAAAACAAAAACAAACGGCTCTTTTCAGGGCCACCCACTTATTACAAAAAAGACTTTCATCTCTACATGTATCAATACACAATGGTCTCTTTGCATTTCTCCAGGCTTGTGACTTGCTATAACTGTGACGTTATAGACTGCATTAGTCACTGTTCTGGATCAGACACTACCTTCATCCGTTTCAGTTCCGGTTCTCTGTCTTCAAACACAGCTATGATCTTCTTCAACCCCGTCCATGCATAAGGAATAAGGGTCACACCTGACTGTAGGAAACAAGGTCCATTCACCATTCAGAACAAAAAATTCTCTCACACATCATGTTGACTGAGTTGCTTTGATAATGACGTATATATATTCTCCTAAATGGTATCTCGAATCCACTGGTTCTCTATTTTTCACTCTTTGAATCAAGTCATCCATCAGTTCTGTAGCATCTCATAGATTTTTCCACTGGGCAAACGATAAGCTGACTCTTGCTTTAGTAAGAACGTTGTCTGCTTTAGTGTGAACGTTGTCTGTCTTCCAAAATCGCAATTCCACTCTTTTTGTCCCATTCCATTCTGTAAGCTCTGCATTTCTTAAGATTTCTCCACCTCATAGCATCTTCTAGGGTGTCCTTTACGTCTTTTCAACACTCATCTGAGTAGCTTTCCCCATGACTTTTTGAACAATATCTGTCATCTTCTTGCTAGGCATGACTGATGTAAAGCTCTTTCTGTTCTTCGTTTATAGTCTTTGTCTATTGTCTCCATGGCTGTGATTCGTCAGTTAATATTTTGAAGACGGCATCTGATTGGTTAATTTTTGTCAATTGTGGGTTCTGATTTGTCAAAGCCCCTGTTATTTGATTGGTACACATTCTGTACACTTTCAATTCAATTTTCCTATTCTACGATCAATTGATGATGAGCTGCCCGGATCTCTGAAGCTTTATCTTTGTCATGTTTGTATTCCGCACAGTAGGTTTGAGTGAACACATATAATATATATAATCGCCTAGCAATGATGACTGCATCTTGAAACATGGCGAGCACGATCCGCTTGTACACCTCCAGACTGTTCATGACGAACTGAATGAGACCGCCATCTTGACTTCCTTTCATAACCATCTTATTTTTACAACTGTAACCCTATGGAACTAGTTGTCACCAAGGCAACCAATTGGCACTCTAAAAATAACCATGGGTAACTCTAACCAGTCTTCTTCTGTCACCAAAAGAAACCAGTTTGCACTAATTATAACCATTGGTAACGTTTGGGAAACCTTTTCGAACCAGTGTTACAAAGTTTGAAATATCAAAACAGTTAAAGATGAAAACATTAAAGTTTAATAAAAAAACACAACAACACCAAGAATGGTGGATCACAATGATACAGTTGCAATAAAGCAATAACGCCTACGTTGGCGGAACAAAGTGACCCAGTTGCTAACTAAACAAAGTTAAAACAAAACAGGTAGAGTTAAAAAGCAAAAACACCAAAGATGGTGGATCACAATTATACAGTTTCAATAAAACAACAACGCCTACAATGGCAGATCAACGTGATGCAGTTGCTAACTAAACAAAGTTGAAAACAACAAAACAGTTAAAAAAATTAAAGATTAAAACAACAAAACTGAGTTAAAAAACAATAAAAGTTTAAAAAAAAAACAACGCAACAACACCAAAGATCGTGGCTCACAATGATGCAGTTTACAATGCCTATGTTGGCGGATCAAAGTGATACAGTTGCAAATTTAACAATAAAAATTCAGGTTAAGGTTGCAATACAGAATAAAAGTTCAAAGCAACTACACCAAAGATGGTTGATCACAATGATACAGTTACAATAAAGCACAAACGCCTATAATGGCGGATCAAACTGCAGTTGCTAAAAAGTAACTTACCTTTCAGGAACTCTAACCATTGACTTCTTCTTTCTCCATATCCTCTTAACTATTGGTCTTGAACTCGAAACATTATTCTGGAACTCTAACCCTTTCTTCAACCATCATCTTTTTACAACTCTAACCCTAGGGAACCATCTTCATCTTGCTGGAACTCTAATTCTTTCTTCAACCATCATCTTGTGTATCAACTAAGAACTCCTTTTGTTTCTTAAGTTTGAGATTTGTTGAACTCAAGTATAAGTTAAATATAAAGTTAAAGTCATAAAGTTCAAAACTCACATTTGAGATATCCAATCACTTGTTGAACTCAAGTATAAGTTAAAGTTTAAGTTAATTTAACGTTACAGTTAAGTTTAAGCTTAAGTTAAAAACTCAAGTTCGAGATTTCGAATATGTTGTCGAACTCAAGTTAAAGTTATAAAATGACTTACCTTTTGGAAACACTAACCATTTCGAAATCTAAACTTCTTTCTGGAACTCTAATCATTGACCTCTTTCACCAGTTCGTCTTTAACCATTGTTCTGGAGCAATCATCTTCTTTTGAAATTTGGAATTATACACTTTTTTCTGGAACTCTAACCATTGACTTCTTTAATTATCTTGGTGGAACTCTAACCATTGTTCTGCAACCATCTTCTTGTGTATCAACTTAAACTCATTTATCCAGAACTGTGACCGGCTATCCCGAAGGATAGGCTGCATTAACTTTTTTTATATTTTTTCTTCAAATTTTGTTATCAGGAACTAGCCGACTTTTGTACATAGTGGCTGTTCATGCATTGAATGATAAGTCTCCCCATGTTTAAACACAACATTCCAGAAACCTACCTTCCAAAGCTCAAATCACCAGCGGTGCTATAGACTCTCCATCAGCCAGCACACGTCTTTTCGGATTGAAGTAGGAAAAACCACTCTTTTCTTGCAGGTACGTGAAGAGATAGTTGTCAACTGTTCTGAAGCCTCTGTTGGTACCAGTACCTGAACTCTTCATGAATAATACATCCATATACTTTTCCTTTTTACCTGGTTGGTCCTCCTATTGATGCACTTACAGCTGAACTTCTAATTTTTTCCGGAGCAGTAGGACGTCTTGCTGCACAAGGCGATGATACCATCTCCACTTTACTTTTCCTTGAACAAGCCTGGAGTCCCTTTGTCGTAGGCTGCATGTTCAGGAATGTCCTCCTTAGGAAACCAGTTGTTTTTCTCCATTTCATACCGCTGTCTCATCTCTGGCTTCTAAAGTCTCTGCAGATAGAGCCATGTATCAACTATCAGTGTCCATAGAACAATACTGGAAATCCCTTCTGTCCACAAATACATCCAGGAAGTTGTTATCAAACTCAAGCATTGTCAGCTTCCCATACTGGTACACAAAGAATCCAAGCTGCAGGGGAAGGTCCAGATGGATGGTCTTCCTGCTTACCTCAAACTCGAACGTTGTCTCGGCCAGCTGATTGCATCTCCGAAAGGATGGATCCACCAGATGTCGACTCACTTGTGTGTCCTGGCAAGACAACACAGCAGTATAGCGCTCCTTGTTGGTCAACGTCTTTCCATAGGATGAGATGCCCTCCAATTTCATCGTCTCAGCTACAAGCTTCTTGTTGGGATCCTGTATTCTGGTATAATTCACTTGGTCACCAAACAGCTGGAATCATCTAGCTAGAGTAAACTCCACCACTTGATGAATCATCGTCACCTTCAATCCATGATGCACATACCACTTAGCAACGGTATAATCGCCAGGATCTTCTCCCCAAATAAGCTACCCATCAAACACTTCCTCTTCTGGATCATGATCCTCTCTCGATCTCCTCAGAATAAGTTCTTATGTGGTCTCCAATATCTTTCCTTGACATTTCTGTATTCTTGAAGATGGGAGACATCTCTGCAAAATTCTCATTTAGGTGGTCGTGTACTTTCAAGTCGACTTCCACAGCACCGAAGAAACCGTTATCAAACACCGCTTCATTAACCGACTGTTCTGACATCTTTGACTGCCCATCACACGGTTTCTGTCTGTTCTTAACAAAATCTGCCACAGCCAGATCTTCCTTCTTCATCTTCCCCCAATCACATTCCTCTAACTGTGTAACACCATAACCATTCTCCACCAAGTACTGTATCTTCTGCTGGCATTCTTCATTTGTCTTCAGATCATGTCCATGCTAGTAACATTCCTAGAACTCGTACACCTTGTTGGTTTCATTCACATAACCATCCACATGCAATCTTCTCATCCCTATCAGCTTTTCTTTGTCGTTGCCCTGGTGTCTGATGTGCTTCCCATTCCAACCAGTCGATGGCTATCCTCTCGTATCTTCTTGTTTCTCTCCGACGCCCGAGTCTTTTTCTTTTCATCAGGCAATATACAGTAGCTCTCCAGGTTCTGCAACATATACTTTAACGTCAGCTCTGGTACGCTGATTCCATTTTTGAAGATATCCACGTTCTGAGTGGGTAGTACTGGTACATCCGCTCGATGGCTTCCAACATAGGCTCTACATCTTTATTTTTGTACCAAACCAGCAGCCCTTTTCACAAAAAATAATACGACAAATTTTTATCGCAAGTCAATATGAAATGTTAAAGACTTACGACTAATTTATATCGTAGGATTTTTTGTGAAAGGGATGCTGAAACTCACTCATACTGGTTATCTTCTGGTCATCCCAAACTCTCTGGCATAGCTGGTACTCTTCTTCTGTAATGTTACTGTTCTGCAGACTGTTGAAGAAAGCATCGTTGGCTGACAGCTGGTTCAGCTCCAGTTTCTCCAAGGACTTCATCCATTCAGTAGGGAAAAATCTCTTCTCCTCCACACAACTTTACGCTTTCAGGAACTGAATGTAGCTAAATCCAGGAGTCAGGTAGTTGATAGTATGGTAGTATCCGGAACTTCAGCACTTCATTCTTCACACACATAAAGTTGTTACTTCTCTTCAGCATGTAGTTTATCTTATGACTGTTCATCAGTTCTGGAAAAAACTATTTTCATGGCATTAACATCATATTTTCCTGAGTTATATCCTACCACCGGCAGCTCGTTAACTCCAAATTCTGATGTATCTTATACAAGTAGTGCCTCTTCTCAAAAGTCTTTCCTGGATCTCCTGGAACACATCTTCGTACTTCTCCATCAGTCTTCTTTAGGCATCAACGCTGATCTCTGTCAGGTAGCTCAAACAGGACACCACAGTCTTTTTGAATCACCCTCGGACACAAAGCACGCTGGTATTGTGTACCCAGGCCCGTTTGAATACACAGACACGTTCAGCAGGACATGTTGGTTGGTCCATTCCATTTTCTCCGAAGGTCTTCTATCTGTAGGCTGCAGCATCACCTCAATGTCATAGGTGGTTCTGTAAGGATAATACCGATTCTCATCTGCAACGTAGATGGACTCATCTTCCAACTGCTCAAAGATGGTATAGTGCACACCTCCAGGAAACTTGTAGATTACATCTCCAGTGCAGGTCTTCTCCTGACAATGCAGCATGCCAATATGTGTCCACAATCTGTGACACTTCGAACACAGGTAGCTGTGGCTGTAATTCTCCATATCTGTAATGTAGCTAAAATGTAGCTGGTAAAGGTTCAGATTCATCGTGCTTTCGTAGCTGTAAGGTGACCGTCATACCAATGTAGCTGCAATATCTCCTTATTCTGTGTGATGGAGGTCATAGACAACCACGTTGACCTGGAGCAACTGCTCTAACACCATCAAGTCATCCAAACACACCCTGGAACTCTGAAGCAGCCATCTGTCTATTCTAGAGGTACTCCCTGTAGTATGTCTTGACTGGAGTCTCGAGATCTCTCACTGCAGCACCTATGTGTACGACCAAACATCTAAAAAACCACTCATCATCCTCATACATACCATAGGATCCACGAACTAAGGCTGCTACTCCTCTGTTCAGGTACAGAAAATCAGGCAAAACCACTCTGGCACCAATAGAATGCCGGATCAGCTTATTACTAGTATGTAAAATTCGTCAGCAGGTGGACTACCCATTTGGTATCTTTTTTCTGTTGCCTTACATACTCCAGGACATCGTGTCTGCTCAGCTCCTCGATGAATTTCTCCAAATCTTCGGCAGTTCAATTAGATGTGGCGTTTCAAAAAACCTGGCGTTGTTCTGACTCGATGGTAGTACTGCAGCTTCCCAGTTTCTATATGTCTCAGGATAAACCCAAAGGACAGGTTTATCTTCACAGCTGCGGTCTGCTGGCTGTCCAGGTACCGCAACATCTCTTCAAAGGTAAAATCGTCAGAACAAGCTAGTTCAGAGTGAAGTAGAACCGGTCCATGGCACGGTTACCGGTCGCCTCTCCTGTCTGGATGGACCTCCAGGTGCAGGGTCCTAGTCTCTGGATCTTCTTGGTTCAGCAGGACTCTCGATGGATGGAGGTGACTCTTTCCTTGTCTACCTCAGGACATGTCCAGGCTCTGGTACACCATGTCTCTTCATTGGTAGTCTCTCCTTGTCATCTGGTCTCTCATGCAGGGCACGTTGACATGCTAGGATGGATGGGTCATTGAAGCATGGGCCACATACTTCACATCTCAGCCTGTAGCTGTGGGCCGCTTCGTGTCTTCTTCTGTTATCAGCTCTGGTGAACACCTTGTCACAGACGATGCAGCTGTAGGTCTCCTCCGACTTCTGTCCTTGCTGGTGGGTCTACTGATGCTTATCTCGGGCACCTTTCCTGGCAAAGTCTTTTACACACTCGTCACAGGTATACATGTACGCATCTTGATCCACTAGGTGGCTTTCCATATGACGTAAAAGGCTTCTCTTATCACTAAACTGCTTTGCAAACGACTCAAAGGAGAACATGTTGACTGTTTCTTCCGATGGAAAGAACGATTCTGAGCTGTAGTACACTCTATATATTCTATGGACGCGGACATGATTTAAGACATCCCATGTCTTCGCTCATGTCCCCACTTCCGGTTTCCCTTTTTCTGCGCAGATGGATTGAGCTTGTGAAAGCTCCTAATTGGGAAATTAATGGGACTTCTCCTCTTACGTCCGCAATGGCGGACAAATGGCGCGAATATTTCAAAATGGATCAAATACACCGGGAATATCATTATATACAAAGGTTGAAAGGAGAGGGAAAAGGGAGGGATAAAAAAGAAAATTACCATTACATCAGAAAGAGGGAATTGAATTGCCGGAAAACTAAAAATAGCAGACAACACTAAAGAATGTTGGGGGAAAGGGTGTGATTTCACATCTAGGAACTCATTTCCAACTATAGATAACAAAAAAAAACCAACACATAACAACTCACTAGAAAGTACGGAAACCGAATAGGCAACAGGTTTCAGCGGAGCATGGAGACGTATCCATGTGTGCCAATGGAGTGATTTCACATCTAGCAACTCATTTCTAGCAATAAATAACACAAAACAACACATAACAACTCACAAGATAGAGATAACGTGCGAAAATCGAATAGGCAACGAATAGGTAATAGGGATCCAGCGGAGTATGGAGACGTATGCATGTGTGCTAATGGGGTGATTTCACATCTAGCAACTCATTTGTAGCAACAAACAAAACAAAACAAGTCATAACAACTCACAAGATAGAGATAACGTGCGAAAATCGAATTGGCAACGAATAGGTAATAGGGTTCCTGCGGAGCTACGGGATGTATGCATGGTTGCTAATGTAGTGATTTCACATCTAGCAACTCATTTTTAGCAATAAACAACACAAAACACTTCATAATAACTCACAAGATAGAGATAACGTGCGAAAATCGAATAGCCAACGAACAGGTAACAGGGTTCAAGCGTATCATGGAGAAGTATGCATGTGTGCTAATAGAGTAATTTCACATCTAGCAACTCACTTATTTCTAGGAATAAACAACACAAAGCACTTCATATTAACTCACAAGATAGAGATAACGTGCGAAAATCGAATAGGCAACAAATAGGTTACAGGGTTCCAGCGGAGAATGGGGACGTATGCATGACATGTGCTAATGGAGTGATTTCACATCTAGCAACTTATTTCTAGCAACAAACAACACATAACAACTCACAAGATACAGATAACGTGCAAAAATGGAATAGGCAACGAATAGGTAACAGGGTTCTAGCGGAGCATGAAGACGTCTGCATGTGTGGTAAGGGACGATTTCACATCAAGCAACTCATTATAGCAATAAACAAAACACAATATTTAACAATAACTCACAACCTAGAGATAACGTGCAAAAATCGAATAGGCATCGTATAGGTAACAGGGTTCCAGCGGAGCATTGAGACGTATGCATGTGTGCTAATGGAGTGATTTCACATCTTGCAACTCATTTCTAGCAATAAACAACACAAAACACATAACAACTCACAAGATAGAGATAGCGTGTTAAAATAGAATAGGCAACGAATAGGTAACAGGGTTCCAGCGGAGCATGGAGACGTATGCATATGTGCTAATGGGATGATTTCACATCTAGCAACACATTTCTAGGAATAAACAACACAAAACACTTCAGAATAACCCAGAAGATAGAGATAACGTGCGAAAATCGAATAGGCAACAAATAGGTAACAGGGTTCAAGTAGGTAACAGGGTTCCAGCAGAGCATGGAGACGTATGCCTGTGTGCTAATGGAGTGATTTCACATTTAGCAACTCATTTCTAGCAATAAACAACTCAAAGCACTTTACAATTACTTTCAAGATAGAGATAACGTGCGAAAATCGAATAGGCAACGAATAGGTAACAGGGTTCCAGCGGAGCATGGAAACGTATCCATGTGTTCAAATGGAGTGATTTCACATCTTGCAATTCATTTCTAGCAATAAACAACACAAAACAACATATAGCAACTCACAAGATAGAGATAACGTGTTAAAATTGAATTGGCAACGATTAGATAACAGGGTTCCAGCGGATCATGGAGAAGTATGCCTGTGTGCTAATGGAGTGACTTCACATCTAGCAACTCATTTCTAGCAATAAACAGCACAAAACACTTAACAATAACTCACAAGATAGAGATAACGTGCGAAAATCGAATATGCAACGGAAAGGTAACAGGGTTCCAGCGGAGCATGGAGACGTATGCACGTGTGCTAATGGAGGGATTTCACATCTACCACTCATTTCTAGCAATAAACTACATAAAACACTTCTTGATAACTCACAAGATGGAGATATCGTGCGAAAATCGAATATGCAACGAATATGGGTTCCAGTGAAGATGCAGACGTATGCATATGTGCGAATGGAGTGATTTCACATCTCACAAATCATTTCTAGCAACACTTCATAATAACCCATGAGATAGAGGTAACGTGCGAAATCGAATAGGCAACGAAAAGGTAACAGGGTTCCAGTGGAGCATAGAGACGTATGCATGTGTGGTAATGGAGTGATTTCACATCTAGCAATTCATTTCTAACAATGAACAACACAAAACAACACATAACAAGTCACAAGATAGAGATACAGTATGAAAATCGAATGGGCAACGAATAGGTAACAGGGTTCCAGCGGAGCATGGAAACGTATGCATGTGTGTTAATTTGCTTATGGAATGATTTCACACCTAGCAACTCATTTTTAGCAATAAACAACACAAAACACTTCATAATAACTCACAAGATAGAGATAACGTGCGAAATCGAATAGACAACGAATAGGTTACAGGGATCCAACGGAGCATTGGGACGTACGCATGTGTGCTAATGGAGTGATTTTACATCTAGCAACTCAATTCTAGCAATAAACGACACAAAACAACACATAACAACTCACAAGATAGAGAAAACGTGTGAAAATCGAATAGGCAACGAATAGATAAAAGGGTTCCAGCGGAGCATGGAAACGTATGCATGTGTGCTAATGGAGTGATTTCACATCTAGCAACTCATTTATAGCAAGAAACAACACAAAATACTTCATAATAACTTAGAAGATAGAGATAACGTGCGGAAATCGAAAAGGCAACGAATAGGTAACAGGGTTCCAGCGGAGCATGGAGACGTATGCATGTGTGCTAATGGAGTGATTTCACTTCTTGCAATTCATTTCCAGCAATAAACAACACAAAACAACACATAACAACTCACATAATAGAGATAACGTGTTAAAATCGAATAGGCAACGGATAGGTAGCAGGGTTCCAGCGGAGCTACGGGACGTATTCATATGTGTGCTAATGGAGTGATTTCACATCTAGCAACTCATTTTTAGCAATAAACAACACAAAACACTTCATAATAACTCACAAGATAGAGATGACGTGCGAAAATCGAATAGGCAACGAATAGGTAACAGGGTCCCAGCGGAGCATGGAGACGTATGCATGTGTGCTAATGGAGTGATTTCACATCTAGATATCGAATAGGCAACGAATAGGTTACACTAATGGGAATTTTTTGTTTACATACACCCTATTGCAACGACGTCTGCTGTACAAATGAATGAATAAAAATACGTTTTTGTTGATTATTTATCAATCACGTGCTGCTGTGACGTCACTGGTATGGAGAATGCGCTGCCGTTAGTGTTAAAAATCTAATGTATTCTAAACTGAAAAAAATGCATCATTTTTCAAACTAAAGTCATTCTCAAAACTGTTATTTAATCCTTTTTAAAAAAAATACGGAAACATATTTTCTTTCTTTTTTTTTCAATCGGGATATCTATCTTCCAATGTTATCACTTTCTTGGTTAGAAATGTTTCCTTGATCCACTTCCTTGGGCAATTTTCTGAAGTTCTGAGTTATTTCATAGGTGTCAGCCTCTGCTTCTACAGCATTTTTCAGAATAGGAATGCTGTGTATACTATAGTGGACTTTCTATAAGAAATTTGTTTTATTTATTCATAGCTTTACTATTTTTAACGACTGTTTGAAGTATTGTTAAAGTTGGTGTTAAACACCAACCAATCAATCAACTTACTAACCAATCAATCAATTAATCAATAGAATCAATTAATCAATCAATTAACAAACAAGTTAAGTAAATGACGAATAGGGAATAGGGAATAAGTAAATGACGAATAGGGAAAAGGGAATAAGTAAATATAGAATAGGGAATAAGTAAATAGCGAATAGGGAATAGGGAATAAGTAAATGGTGAATAGGGAATAGGGAATCGGAAATAAATAACAAAATACCGAAGTTACTGTAAGTAACGAACTTGACGACCGTAATTTCGATGGGATTACTTTCATTGACGATATTTTATGTGCAGAGGTATAGTTGATATCACTCACTGGTTTTGATACCCTAAAGAGTCTAATAAATGATCTAGAATTTAGAGTGGCTGATAAAAAATGTTGCACTCCTAGTACTTATATGATTTTCATTGGTAACAATTTAATACTGAAACTATGGAAATTTCTATATCTTTATCTAAGATGACTGAAATCAGAGACAGAATTACAAAGCTAAAAAGGAAAACAATCACTCGCAGGTAACTTGAATCATTGATGCAACATTAAGTGGAATTTGAGGAAAGGCATTCAAAGATAGTAGAACGTAATATTTTCGTTGTACCATTCCAAGAAACGGTTAGGTTATCACATCTGTGTCTATGAAGTTCTAGAAATAGTTTCCAGTTTATTACGTATATTTCTCACATCGAGATAGTTAAATTTTCACATTTTAAAGTTCGAGGTTTATCCGAGAACTTTAAAATGAGAAAATTTAACTATCGAGATGTGAGAAATTATCGTAATAAAATGGAAAACAATGTTAGAGATTTTTTCTCTAATTTCTACTCAATTTATTTGAAATAAAGCGATCTCCGTAGTCCCCAGTCTCAAGTATGCCGCCATTTTGTTGCTATCATCGTTGCTATGTGTATCATTGCGCCATTCATTGAAAGGGGTGTTGAATATAATATTTTTTGATAAAAATTTCATATTATCAATAAATTGAGTTATCTTAGTCATAAAAATGCAAAAACCGTTTCGCAAGACAATGATGCTGGCGTTAATTTCATCAACATCCGGTTGCACTATTTCTAGAAACTGACACGAGACATTTACATGATTGACCAATCGCCAACTGAGATTTAATAATACCCATATTGATTATCATTTCGATAACCCACTAGTCAGGAGATGTTTATAGTTGCTAGAAATTAGAGAAATTTTAATAAGTTTGAGATTATGGAGCTCTAGCTTGAGGAATTTCAAGAGTCGTTATACAATGTGATAATGCAGCCTCAGTTACAATAATAAATACGTGCAGAAGTCGTGGTAAACTTATGTTGACTATTGAGAGATATATTTTGCTTATCTGTACATGGTACTGTATACAACTGAAAAGAGTTCACACATCAAGTGTTAATAACAGAATAGCAGATCTTTTATCTAAATGAGATTCAACGCCCTTTGCTTATGATTTTTTTTTGTTTATTAGATGATGATTCTTTAGAAGAAGTAAAAGCAAATGACAATTTATTTGTGCTAAATTATTCCATTTAACTTCAGAACGTAAAAAAGATGGTTGGAGAAATTTAGAACGTGAAGCTAGAAGTGAGCAGAAAGCTGCATTTCGCCCTGGAACATTCAAGATTCTACAAGTACAACTTAATGTGTATCTTCTATTTTGTGCGAACTTCAATTTAACACAATTTCCTCTGGATCAGATTATATTGTGCAGCTACACTAGTTTCTTATCAAAAGAATTCCCAAACAGCAGTTTTATCCATTAATTTTTGCCAGGAGTTAAAATTTGGTCAGAATTGTCGGGAGTTCAAACTTGGACAGTAATTTTGAAACATGACCCATGAGAATTTTATTCAACAGCGTAGAAACTGACTTTAACGGGCTTGGATAAGTTAAACACCAGTATTCCTAATGTCAAACTGAGTATTAAACCGATACATCTATTATCTATATAACAAACATTGACAAATATCCATACAGGATTGTGTGTTATGGTCTTTGATTTTGATTGCCTTTTTTTTGGAATATTTAGAAAATCGCAGTTTGCGAACGATTCCATTAAATCGTTTAATCCCAATTTGTGTCCTGTAAATGCATATTCACGTAAGATTATTACCAGTGAATGAAATAAAAATGGACAACAGGAAACAACTACAATGGCTGAAAATTATAATTACATTTTGTACATGCCACAATCAGCCAGGGAACTATTCAGGAAACACACAAATAAGACAAAAGACAAACGTAGACAACGATAGGAACTCGGGACAGCCGGACTTTGTACCGGCACTAGCAAAAGCCAGCTGTAGGGTTACACCGGTTATTGGTACTCAAACCTCCCCTGTCCCGTTTCCCTATAGTATAATAAACATACGAACAAAACCAAATACAAGTGGATAGGTCTGCCCATTGTCCATTGCCCCAGCATTTAGTGCTCCTGTTAGATATGGTAGCATCTGTGCGTTTCCACACTAAGAAATTGATGAACTCTTTCAAAGTCTTGTTCTGCGTAACAAACTTGACACTAAACACCACTCCTTTCATATGTTACGTTGAGATTGAGCCACTTGTGCTGCTGCAGCTAGTTTTGCGGACAAGGAGATTTGAGCAATGCGTATTTTGGTATCTTCTTGTTATCGTGAGTACATCAAACATTACACACATCAGTTGTATTATGTCTCTTCCTTAATGGCAACATTTTCAGTAGTGTTGTTCAACTTTAATTCATGGATGATTCCGGATATGTAACTATGTACCTTGGCTCGTAACTTCTTTACTCAATTATTTCTGTGTTTGGCATGGTTTGGTGATGTGGTATTTTTGAATTATTACATTATTATTAATACCCCATATACTAATTTAGACATTCTTGACTTAAAAACTATAATTGTATTGTTTGAGTATTTGCCAGGACAGTCTTAGAGTTATTTCCCTTACCCCAGTAGCGCACACAAATTTCAACAAATTACTGAATTATGAACCAAGGTAATAATTTATACTGATCATTTTTTAATATCCAAATGTATTTCCAATAGCATCTCCACTTGTTTTGGCCAACACAATTCAATACATTCTATTGTGTTCGAAATTATTATATGCATAAATAAATAAAATTTACAGTAACTTCAGTAATTCTTATTCAATATTTTTGTATGAATAAACCCGCCTTTAAGAGAATAGAGATTATAGGAAGCGAAGATTTCATATATATTTTGGAAACGTACTTTTGGTATCATGTTATTGAGTTTAACTCCCCTGCGCCTGAAACAACGACAGTAGAATACCGAAGGAACAAGAAAAGCGATGACTACAAAAATCGAAGTCCAAAGACACGGCAAAAACAAAGACAAAACAAGGACGTGAGACAGCTACAATGCACGGAAATAAAAAGATAACATTAAGAACTAAGGCACTCACAGTGTGAACTCCCATGAAAACAGGGAGTGACATCAGGTGCTCCGGAAGGGTAAGCATGTCCTGCTACGCTAGCGGCACCCGTCGCACTATCAGAGAGTCAATCCAGGGTTGAGTCAAATCCGGTTATGTCAAATCCGTGAGGACGTGAAATTTAGCTGAAAATGTTCGTTTTCATTTGGGACACAGACACGTCAAATCTGTCAGTGATGTCATGGTGACGGCCATAGAATTTCTGAAGGGATGAAAGTAACAAAGGCTGAACAAATCCCTGACTAAGCAGCATTTGGGACAGTGTTTTTGCTCTGTCTGAAACTGCATGTCCGACAGTAACGAATCAACTGCGAAATGTACACTCCATAGGCTGGAGAGGTAGGTATATCGCTGCTCAGAAAGGGAATGTTCACAATTGGGAAGTTAAAATCATCACGTTTGTCATACAGCTTAGATTTCAAACGTCCATTTTCGTCAATGTAAATTAAAAGCTGAAGTAGGTGTATCAGTAGTCTCTTTAATTTCAAGCTCATTGGGATATATCTGGTGTAAATATTCCTTGAATTTTGGATTATTAAGAGAAAGTACATCGTCTATGTAGCGAAAGCTGAAATTAAAGGACTGGGCTAAATGTTTTTGTTTTTTCTGTGTAAGCCCTTGTAAAAATTTCGCCTCATACGAAAAAAGGAAGAGATCAGCTAAAAATGGCACGCAATTAGATCCCATGGGAATCCCGATTGTCTGTTGAAAAACACGGCCTCCAAAGTCGACAAATGATTACGTCATTCTCAGTGTACTTCTTGCTTGACTCAGTGTTGTTCTTTACAAAGTATGTTTTGTCTTTCCCTACTACTAAATAAGTGTATCTGCGTTCTCCGTTTTTAGTGCAGAAACATTGATGTATCAAATCCGAAATTACTGTTTTCAATTTATTGTGTGGCAGGGTAGTATAAAGAGTAGAAAAATCAAAGGTTAGTATGCTGTGGCAATGGGTAAGACTGCTAGAGGATAGCTGTTCGAGAAGATCTTTAGAATTTTTTAAAAATCCACATCTGATTGACGCTTCTCGTGGAGTAGACTTTATCACAGTAACTTTTGAGGCCATCTCTGACTGCGGTCAAATCCCTTCTCCTTAACCAGATAGTCAAGATGGTGTTTCTTACACAAAAACAGTATGTTGTTAGAAGCTTTGTCTGCAGGGACAATGACGTAATTTTCATGGAGGTTGTCCATAGTTTTTCTAACCAGGGGATCTTCAAATATACTGGGATTTCTGGATTTCATTGATGTTTTCAATTCAGTAACTTCGGTATTAAGTTATTTCAAACGCCGAATACGATTCATAATTAACAATTTAATGGACCTGATCCAGTCGGACAGCGTCTCGACATCTTCTTTGTCTTTCTTTGCCCACTTCCTCGCATAGTCCTCAACTGCATCCATCCAAATTTTGAAGTTGTACTTCCAGTTGATATGCTGGGGTTCACGGAATTTGGGACCTTTTGAAAAAACCTCTCGTAGTTTGATATTGTCTATAATATCTAGGTCACCGGTTATCACGTGTCCAGCCGGACTGTAATTGAAAGGGGAAGTGAAGCAAGCGCAATCAGGTGTTTTGTCTTTGAAGTCGTCAATTTTGAAATCACACAATACCCGTTTGTAATTGAAAATTGAAGTTGCAATGGGTTTAGTGTAGGAATACGAAATAAGTGGAATAGAAGTTATTTTACGAGTTACCGTTCTTTCCATGGGCCAATAGGAACTCGATACAATAGAAAAACCCCTAAGGAGCATCCGATATATGTCAAGGAACTTGAAGAGAATCGGATATGGAAAGAGTTTGAATTGTTCGATTTATCATGTCAACGGATCACGGGTTCCAGTCTAGACGAAAAATATACAGACAGCTGCACGTTTGTAAATACGACATCGTCGTCAGCTTGTGTAAATTATATTCGACGTCAGTTTCGTATTTACAAATATTGGTACGACACAATGTTAGATATAACGTGTTACTTCGATTTTAGGGGCTCAGTTACAATAATAGATCTTCTGACCGTGTTGAGGCATGTAAAAAAAAAACCATCTCTTCTATAGTGTATCCAACCATCATGGCCAACACGGGACTTCTTAGTCGTGTTCATACCGGTAACAAATCTATAATATAAAAACAAGAGGCTCTCAAGAGCCTGTATCGCTCACCTTGTCCTTGATTAACATAGACATTTCATGTTTATGAGCCCATATATATAGTTCAACTATAAATCCAATATCCCTAATTAGTTAAAGGGGAGAAGACCTCTGTTAGTGTTTCCCATGTGGTCCAATGTTAAACAATGTTCCCTGCTGGCAGCAATCTTGGATAAAGTGTGAACCTAAAAAAAAACAGTTTTCTTTGCAGGGTCCCACATAAAGACTATTTTGACCAAGTTTGGTTCCATTGGCTAAGTAGTTTCAGAGGAGATCTTTGAATGTGTTTTCCTTAGGGCCCATTGTAAAAACTAAATTCCCCGCTGGTCGCCATGTTGGATATCGCACTGACCTGAAAAACACTTTTTTTCAAGGGACCACTCAATAACTATTGCGGCCAAGTTTTGTTCCAATTGGCTCATTACATTTAGAGGAGAAGATCTTTGAATGTGTTTTCCCATAGGGTCCAATGTTAAATCTATGTTCCCCACTGGCGGCCATGCTGGATATAGTGCAATCCTGAAAAACACCTTTTTTGAAAGGAACCACCTAAGGACTATTGTGACCACGTTTGGTTCCAATTGGCTCAGTAGTTTCAGAGAAGAAGATCTTTGAAAGTGTTTTCCCCATAGGGTCCAATGTTAAAATTATGTTTCCCGCTGGCGGCCATCTTGAATATCGCGCTGAACTGAAAACATCTTTTTTGCAAAGGACCACCTAAGGACTATTATGGCCAAGTTTGGTTCCAATTGGCTCAGTAGTTTCAGAGGAGAAGATCTTTGAATGTGTTTTCCCATAGGGTCCAATGTTAAAACTATGTCCCTTCTGGCGGCCATGTTGAATGTAGCGCGATCCTGAAAAACACCTTATTTGTAAGGGACCACCCAAAGACTATTGTGACCAAAATTGGTGCCAATTGGCTCAGTAGTTTCAGAGAAGAAGATCTTTGAAAGTGTGTTCCCATAGGGTCCAATGTTAAAACTATTTTCCACGCTGGCGGCCATCTTGGAAATTGCGCGGACCTAAAAACATCTTTTTTGTAAGGGACCACCGGAGGACTATTGTGGCCAAGTTTGGTTCCAATTGGCTCAGTAGTTTCAGAGAAGAAGATCTTTGAAAGTGTTTTCCCGAAGGGTCCAATGTTAAAACTATGTTCCCCGCTGGCGGCCATCTTGGAAATTGCGCGATCCTGAAAAACACCTTATTTGTAAGGGACCAACCACCCAAAGACTATTGTGGCCAAGTTTGGCATCAATTGGCTCAGTAGTTTCAGAGAAGAAGATCTTTGAAAAATTTTCCCATAGGGTCTAATGTTAAAACTATGTTCCCCGCTGGCGGCCATCTTGGAAATTGCACGGACCTAAAAAACACTTTTTTGTAAGGGACCACCAAAGGACTATTGTGGCCAAGTTTGGTTGCAATTGGCTCAGTAGTTTCAGAGAAGAAGATCTTTGAAAGTGTTTTCTATAGGGTCCAATGTTAAAACTATTTTCCACGCTTGCGGCCATCTTGGAAATTGCGCGATCCTGAAAAACACCTTTTTTGTAAGGGACCACCAAAAGACTATTATGGCCAAGTTTGGTTGCAATTGGCTCAGTAGTTTCAGAGAAGAAGATCTTTGAAAATGTTTTCCCATAGGGTCCAATGTTAAAATTATGTTTCCCGCTAGCGGCCATCTTGGAAATGGCGCGGACCTAAAAAACACCTTTTTGTAAGGGACCACCCAAGGACTATTGTGGCCAAGTTTGGTGCCAATTGGTCCAGTAGTTTCAGAGGAGAAAATCTTTGAATGAAAAGTTTACGCCGGACGGACGACAGACGGACGGACGGACGACGGGTGGACGACGGACGCAAAGGGATGGCAAAAGCTCACCCTGGAATGTTTAGCCCAGGGTGGTTTATATTCTAATCTATAGTAGCGCTTCAGATTAATTAGTCAATTAAATTTGGTTAACAAATTGTAATGTTACAGAAATTATAAGTATGCACTTCAATTTCATAAAAAAGTTTGTCTTCTACTAAGGTATATATTCATTTCAATAAGAGACATATAATTAAACATGTATCTGTTTCACTTGGCCAAGAACCCAGTCATTCCGTATTACTGGTATTTGAGCTGACCGTTTCCGACTTCAATTACACGAGAGTTCCTATCTCCAAAGTTCCGTACACCACAGTCTCTGTTATATTTTCTACTTGCACTAAAGGGATATTTCAATTTATCATTCATCTCATACTCTCGAAGTAAAAGGAAAAAGATAAAAAATACTTCTTTCAATGGGTTACGTTTTCAAAAAATATACATTTTCCAAGTGTTTAAATTGATGATGGCCATTTTCACATGATTTTCATTGAATTTTAACACTGAGCACTCCGCTAAAATTCCAGTCTTAAAATTCCGTGTAAGTAGTAAAACGTGTCACCCTAGGGCATTTTTTCTTCCCATTGAACTAATGTTAAAATCATTAAATTATCCCCGATTATGCAAATGAGCCAATGAACCACGCCCATTTTTCCTTATATGGTTATCCGTAAACCCTACTTCCAAGTGTCAAGAACGTAGAGCATCGTGGGCGTAGCGAAATGGTGTGAGAGCGGTGGGACGCTTGGGATGGGACAAATGAGATTCAGTATTCTAACCCAAGCCTTTTATTGTTTATCCTGTTTTTTTATGCTTCGTCTTTTGTTTTCCTATCCCGAACATAGCTATCTTCTTTTGTTTTGTGCTCTCTGGGTCTATGTTTTGTATTGTTTTTTTTTTCCTGATGTGTCTGTTCATTGTTATCCATTTTTTATTGTTTTTTTCTTTTCTTATATTGTTTCCTTTTATTCAATTAGGCAATAAATGATCAACTACAAGTATACTTATTTTATTTTCCTCGTCATGAAGCAGTCATGGGTTTGGGAATAGGACTTAAAAAATAATTAACAAAATTTAAAAAAAAAAAAATGAAAACTTTTTACCACCACAAGATACAAGGCACTTGTCACCACCACCAATTACCGCTGAATTCCCGAGATGAGCACGCGAGCGGCACGTGCAGCGAAATGAGCACACGAGCAGTGAAAATGAGCAGCGAAATGGGCACACGAGCATACGTTTAAACGACCAATATGTCGCTTTTCCCACTACAAGATGCAAGGCAATTGTCACCACCACACTCCCGAGATGAGCACGCGAGCAGCACCAGCAGCGAAATGAGCACGCAAGCAGTGAAAACGAGCAGCGCAACGAGCACGTGGGTATAACCTTAAAAGGCGAATTTACCACTGCACAGCGGCTGCAACAGCAAAAATATTCCCGAGATGAGCACGCGAGCAGCACGATCAACGAAATGAGCACGCGAGATTAACCTTAAACAGCGAATATGTAGCTTTTCCTACCGCACAGCGACTGCGGCAGCAGCAGCAGCAGCAATATTCCCAAGATGGGCACGCGAGCACCACGAGCAGCGAAATGAGCACGCGAGCATACCCTTAGATTGCGAATATGTCGCTTTTCCCACCACGAGATACAAGGCAGTGAAACGAGCACACGAGCAGTGAAACGAGCACGCGAGCAGCGACATTCCCAATCTGACAGTATTTAAAGCTTTGTTCTGTAAAATATCGTCATTCGTACTTCGACTCCAGGGAGAAGAAGACGTCGATAATGTATTACTGCAACATTTGTAGATACACGACGAATCATCACTACAATCTCGTTCGCCACAAGAATCAGAGACACGACATGGAAGATACCTCACAAACTGAATCGGAGTCGAACCTATCAGAAAGCAATCACTCTAACGAATCTACATATAGCAACGAAGATAGTAACGACTCTATCCTATAAGATAGCCAGTCAGAAACCTGGATAAACACAGGGTGCCCCCCTTGGAATATATACTAGAATTCAACAAAATGACCCCCTGTCAAAATGTTGGACCAATGAGATAAGAGATACGACCTCACAAATGTCACCATTCGATTTGGATGGTCAAAATTACCCAGAATACATATATAACTCATCTACAGTATTTGACTTAGGAAAAATTGAAATTTGGGCCTTTCATGAAATTTTCGGCCCTTATAACACCCCAAATATTAAAGATAAGTCTTTACAAATGTCCTCATTTGATTTAGAAGCATAAAGTTACCCGAAAACATTTATTTATGACACGTCTTTATTACTCGAATTAGACAATTTGGTATTTTCGGCCGTTTCCAAATTTTTGGGCCCTGATATCTTCAAAATGGTAAGAGATAGAACCTTAAAACTTTCACCAATCGCTTCAGTAGCTCAATGTTACTCCGGATTGATATAAACATTGTTCTACTATTTTTAACCACAATTTTCCGAGTTACCGTTCGTTTCCTGTACAATGTTTATATCAATCCGGGATGTGTCCTATCTCTTATCTCATGGGTGCTGCAAGGGTCCAACATTTTGACAGGGGGTCATTTTGTTGAATTCTAGTATATATTCCAAAGCGGCACTCTGCGTTTATCCAGGCTTGTGACTGGCTATCTTATAGGATAGGCCGCATTACCCCATCTTCCCTTTTCTTCTATGACTTCAAATCGAGTCGTTGCTGTTTACGATTGGCGGTGGTTCGAATCTGTCCAAAACGTCATCCAACAGATATTTTCTTTTCTTCACTACATATTGCCAAGATTTCCTGGTGTCGTAGCCTTCTTCATCTCTTAAACGTTTGGCTGTATCTCTGATCTTTTTGTGAATTGGATCTTTGTTGAAATCCTGCCTCCAGAACACTGTTTCCAGGTTTTGTTTTCTCATATGATCTCTAAAGGGTTTATTCATCTCTTCATATACGTCTAAACGAGCTTTGTCCAAGTCGTGTCCTTCTTCAATCAACTCTTCTACTTTCTAGGTGTATTCTGGTTCGAGTTTGTCAAATGTTTGATTGACGATCAGCTTCCACGGAAACTCTTGGTCATCTTCATCGCTAATGCTTTCGTCCGTGGACTCTTCCGACGTATTATAGTCGTTACTTTCTTCGTTGCTATATGTAGATTCGTTAGAGTGATTGCTTTCTTCTGATACGTTGGACTCTGTCTCCGATTCAGTTGGTGAGGTATCTTCCATGTCCTGTCTCTTGTTCTTGCATTTTTTTTGAATTGTGGCGAACGAAATTGAAGTGACAATTGGTCGTGTATTCACAAATGTCGCAGTAATACATTATCGACGTCTTCTTCTCCCTGGAGTCGAAGTACGAATGACGATATTTTACAGAACAAAGCTTTTAATACTGTCAGTTTGGGAATGTCACTGCTCGCGTGCTCGTTTCACTGCTCGTGTGCTCGTTTCGCTGCTTGTGCTGCTCGCGTGCTCATCTCGGGAATTAAGTGGTGGTGGTGACAATTGCCTTGTATCTCGTGGTGGGAAAAGCGACATAACCGCTATAACTGGCACATGTTTACAGAAGCAGTCAGGGTTATGGAAGAGGTCAACATTTAAACAGTTGAGATAAGTATTGGATGTTAAACCCAGGCAAGCCAAACCGGCTCATGTGAGCCTCTGCATAATAATTCGCCGCAGCATAAAAAACTAACTCGCAGCGACGAGATAATTTATTTGGTAACTCGCTGTGGCGAGATAATAACTCGCCGCGGTGAGATAACCCTTTTTGTTAACTCGCCGTGGTGAGATAATAACTCGCCGTGGTGAGATAATAACCCGCCGCGGCGAGATAGTAATTCACCACGACGAGATAACCTTTTTTGTTAACTCGCCGCGGCGAGATAATAACTCGCCACGGCGAGATAGTAACTCGCCACGGTGAGATAATAACTCGCCGCGGCGAGATAATCTTTTTTGTTAACTCGTCGCGGCGAGATAGTAACTCGCTGTGGCGAGATAGTAACTCGCCGCGGCGAGATAGTAACTCGCATTGGCGAGATAGTATCTCGCCGCGGCGAGATAATCCTTTTTGTTAACTCGCAGCGGCGAGATAACGTTTTTTCATTAACTCGCCGTGGCGAGATAATTTAAAAAAAAAAATTATGTATGTCCCTAATACGCTTCCGTAGGTTGGGAAGTGCAACTAATTTAATTACACTTCACATTTTAACTACTATTTCACTTTCACTTTTGATGTAAATAATACATTTTGACTGGGAAACTAGAATATTAAATCATCAATTTATTGAATATTTTTTCAAATGTACATGCTTGAACGTATTGATTTGTGAAAGTGCACGTGCTTGTTATCTTATGTATGTGAATAAGCTTGTTGCCAATAAGTAATGAACGGGTATGGAGTGAATGCCCATGAGACAAGGTCTCTACAAATACATGATAAAAACAAAGCAAGTTCACAATAAGCAATGAAGGGATATGGAGTAAAAACAAACGAGACAAAATCTCTACAAATACGTGGGAAAAACAAGCAATGGAACAACGCTTTTATTGTTGTTCTTCATCTTGAAATCAACAAGAGGCCTTCAACAATGAGAGCTCTGCTCATTCCTTATGGTAAGTAAAAGGTTGCCCTAAGCATCGGTTTAAGTGGAATTCATTACTAGATGTCAAGCGATGCTATATCCATGTATCTTTACCAATGGACGCTTGATCTTCAACAATCATTAAATTGACTGGCAAAATGTTCTAACAATCACTGTCATCAATTGTCCGACATAAAAGACTAACAAAAGACAGTAACAACACTTGAACAATGACGGATCACTCATCGAGTCAAAAGTAAAAAAAAATCTATGATAAACATTATGAGACGTTGGGACATAAACAGGTGGTAAAAACAACAATTTGAAGTTACAAAAAAATTTAAAAAGCCAAAATTAGAAAGTTAGATAGTGCATCCATATGAAAAATTCTCTTAAGAGCAAGTCAAGGGTTCAGAGTAGAAGTTTCATCTGTATATAGTTAAATACAGGCACATAGACTCTTTGTCCTCTGATCCCTCAAAGAACATCATAACTTAAATGTGTAGAGAGGATACACATTTCGCACTCGGGATCTTTTTACGGATTACACACTGCATTAAAGACAAACACCAGTCTAAAATTAAAAAAAAACAACGACAGTAGAATACCTAAGGAACAAAGGAGTGACATTTACAAAAATCGAAGTCCAAAGACACGGCAAAAATGAGAACACAGAAAACAATGACGTTAGACACAAAAAACAATGACGTTAGACAGATAAAAAGCACAGAAACAGAAATTACAACATTCAAAATAAAGGCACTCACAGTGTGAACTCCAGTGAAACTGAAAGTGACATCAGGTGCTCCGGAAGGGTAAGCATGTCCTGCTCTGTTAACAGCACCCGTCACACTGCGAGTGATTCAATCCGGGAAAATGTCAGAGTCGGTAGTCAAATCCGGGAAGACGTAAATCTAGCTGAAAATGACAACTTTCATTTGTGATACTTACACGTCATATCTGGTGACGGCCATAGAATTTCTTGAGGGATGAACGAAATTAACATAGGTTGAAAAAATCCCTGAGCAGCTTTTGGGACAGTGTGTTTGCTCTGTTCAAAAAATCACTGTACAAACTACACGCTCGACAGTAACGAATCAACTGTCAAATGTACACTCCATAGGCTGGAGAGGTATATGTAGGTATATTGCTGCTAAGAAAGGGAAAGTTCACAATTGGGAAGTTAAAATCATCACGCTTGTCATATAGCTTAGATTTGAAACGTCCATATACAATAAAAGATCGGGGTAAGAATGAAGGGATATGGAGTGTATGAACATGAGACAAGATCTCTACAAATACATGGTAAAACAAAGCAATGGAACCACGCTTTTATTTTTGTTCTTCAACTTGAAGTAACCATGATCCCTCACACCTCATAGTAAGTTCAAGACAGCCCATAGCACTGGTTTGAGCGGAAATGGTTGCTAGATGTCGGGCAATGATACATCAATGTCTTTTTACTCTTGGATTTGGGATCTTCAACAAACATAAAATTGACTGGTTAAGTGTTCTTACAAACGATGACATCCGTTGCCCGACAAAGTGACTAACAGAAGATAATGACAATGCTTACACAACCCCAAGGCACTCATCAAATCAAAAGTAATACAACTAGGCAAAATAAATCATGAGATATGGACACAATAAACAGGTGTTCATAATAACAATTTGAAATTAAAACATTGAAAAAACAAAAATATAAAAGTATGATGCACATTTTTATGAGAAATTCTCCCAAGAAGAAGTACACAATAACAGAAATGTATATAGAGAATACACCTCTCGTTTGGGGAATCTTTTTACGGACACCACACTGCAGAAGAGACAGACCACAGTCAAAAAATAAGCAATGACGGGATATGGAATAAATGCACATGAGTTAAGATTTCTACCAATATGTGGTAAAACAAAGCAATGGAACAACGCTTTTATTGTTTTTTTCTCATCTTGAAGTCACAATTGGCACGTGGCAAAATCTTGTCATGTTTAATGTTGTAGTTCACAGTTACAAGTTGTTATCGAAACTGAAAATCTCTCAGAGGGAAATAATTAAAAAAAACATTCCTATGGACCAAATGTAACGACATTAAGTCATGACCTTAGGACTATTCCCCCCATTAAGCTGTGTCAACTATCTTTTACGCTTTCCGAGATTATCCCATAACAAGGGTTTTCGGTGTTGGTGAGATAATTTGTTATTTAGAAAAGCTCGATATGCTTGCGTCAATTTTTAGGTACCGTAGTAATATTTACAATGTATTTATCACAGCAAGAAAGGAAAAGATATGTTGCGTATTTTTAGCCACAGCGGCTGTGCCGGAAGAAAAAAAGAATACAAACATAATCTGAAGAATTACAGGACGGTCTTTCATTGTGTTGAAAGGCGTAAATCATATAAAGGTAATATCTTATGTTTTTTTTTCCACAGAGAGAGCACTGAGATGTCTCCTTCCAAATAAGAAAGGGCAAAACTATATACAAGTTAACAATGTTAGAAAACAATGTTTGAAACAGCATTAAATAACATTAAAATTACCTTTATCAATAAACTATTTACAGTGCCTTAGTAACAATACTAATAAAACAGACACCCCTATCTTTTTATTGTTCATGGTTCATTTTGCATCATTTAGCCCGAAACAGATAACTGGAAACAATTACTTGACCTTTAAAATGATGTTCATAGATAAACTTAGACCTTGACCTTGACCTTTGACCTTACTTCGTGTTATTCGAAAACCTCGGAAACTGTTAAAGATAGGTATCAAACGTCATGAGAAATATGTCCATATTCTCAAGACGCAGCTTTGTTGCCCTTGGTCAGATAAGATTCAACGATTCTTAATTGGAGCTATTGCCCTTTGGAAAATTTTCAGTAAACTTAATGCACAATATCCTAAAACGAAAAGTGATGGAAAACTGAGACCGGTACCACTGATCATCATGACCAAACTTGACCTTAAAAATGATACATCTACAATGTCTGAAAATTACAATTAAATGCTACAATCTGCCTTAGTGACATTGACCTTTGACGATAAAGTTTTCAGTGGATAAACTCTGAAATTTAAAAGACAAGAAATCTAATCAAATTAGTCCATTGGCTGGAATACCCCCCCCCCCCCGTGCACTCCCTCCACTTATGAACCCCACCCATATTTTTCAGTCCTTCTATATCCTCTCTCCAAAATTAAACATGTTAATATGAGCATAACATGCACGCAGTGTTGGAACAGGCCCCTTTTAAGACCCACCCAATGAAATTTTCGAAAATTTCATTTTTGATCAAAGTTTTTCTTTCAATTGCTTCAAATTGTTGATTGGTACATCTAAGCAATGCAAAAATGGTATAGAATGATAGCCTATGGTATAAGCCTTACAAAATACCATTTCAATACGTTATGAAAATTGAAAAACCTTACTCCTACCCCTTCGAATTGTTGACGTAAATTTAAGATTTTTCTCGAAATTGTGTAAGTTCAATGGTCCATAGAAACCAGTATGTTTTTCATTTCATAATTCTTGGAATTGTTTTTAGTCTTTTCTTTTAATACCCTTTCTTAAAAATTAATTATGTTAACATGCTGTAAATATGTTTTGAATGGCCAAACTATCACTTTTAAATTTACAAATAAAACATATCTTTGAATACTTTCGTTTTCGACAAAATTATGTTCCTTATTTTTGCCTCATCTTATCTACAATGTATGAGTGGTTCAAATTTATGAAAAGTTGGTAAAAATGGAAGTACATAATGTCTTCTTTACAACTGGCACAAATTATGGCAATTTTGAAGTATTATAAACTTCCTACACCAATAAAACTTACCCCTACCCCAAACATTTTACTCTAAAATTGTCCATTTTTGTCTATGTTCGCATAAAAATTACCAGAACACAAATTGTGTGTTGTATATGACAATGTTCCATGAATTACTTTATGGTTTGGTATTTTTACAGCCATTTGTTGACTTTAACTCAATATTTTGCGAAAACTAATGAAAAATTGGAATTTTCAACATTTCAGATTTGTCCAAAGTCCACTGTTAAATCGTTATATATGTCAAATCCAGAGGATATATCTGCAGATTTGCAATCTAATTGATCTAAGCGATACATTAATTATCTTACAACATTGTTTAGAAAAAACATGGAGTGTTTAATGTGACTCTGAATACCGAAAATATTATCCCTACTCCAACAAATTTTCCCGCAAATTGTCAATGTTTTATCTATGTCGCATAAAATTAACTCAAACACGCAAAATGTGTTTCGAATATGACTATATTACATGAATTGCATCATGATTTGGTATTTTAACAGCCATTTGTTGACTTTAACTCAATACTGTGCCCGAAATTGAGGAAAAATGGGCATTTTCAACACTTCAGATTTGGCCAAATTTCACTGTTAACCCGTTAAATATGGCAAACCTGGAGGATTTCTCTTACAATATATCTTACAACAATTTTTGCTCTTGGACATGTGATAATACGATTAAGCCACTACATCTCTTGCTACACAACATTTATGTTCGTTTCGGCACCATTGTATATTATCAGGTCAATGGAATCCCCATGGGTACCTCTCATTGCAGATTCTTTTCTGTTCTGTTACGAACGGGATTTCATGAAAAAAAAACTACAAAGTGGAACTGTTCCAAATAGTGATTAACTTATTTCTATTTTCAATGATAATATCAGGTACATTAACGATATCCTTTCTATTCACAATCCCCAGTGTTTAGCTTATGTTGATACCATTTACCCACAACAACTGAAATCAATGGTTCCAAATGCTGCCCTTTTCTTGATCTAAGTATCATCATTGACTCCGAAAAAATAATAACTAAAGTATATGATAAAAGGGATGATTTTGATTTTACTAGTACTAATTTCCCCTTTCTTGACGGCGACTTCCCCTGGCTCCATCCTACGGGGTGTATATATCTCAACTTGTGCGATTCGCTCGCTTTTGTTCTTCCTTTGATAATTTTAATGCGCGTAAACTTACTCTCAAATCCAAACTTTTACAATAAGTTTACAGATTTCATAAATTATTAAATACTTTTAAGAAGTTTTACAGAAAATATGAACATTTGATATCTAGATATGACGTGATTCGCAAATAGCTACATTGTAATTAAAAGGGCATTTCTCATCCTCGATTTTATGGAAATGTTGTTAAAAATGTAAAAAAAACTGATAAATAATCCAGAAAAACTGGGGTGTAACTTACATTCTTTACCTAATAGTGGATATCGACGAGATATTCTGAACAAATCCGTTAAATTGGCTATGGATTCCAGTGACCTGAAGACTTTACATATATACTGGCCTCTCACTGATACTGTCGATGTCTACTTAAATACATGAAGACTCTTTACCAATCCCTTCGGGGAGTTTTGAGTTTGATTTTTCTTCCGTAGTGCGACAGTGTTTTACCAGCAGACTAGATTCCTTGCGCTAGCAGATTAGCGGCGAGCACTCTTTGACCCTTCTTTCAAAATTACGTTTTGTCATATGCTTTTTCTGTTCAAAGATAATGGTCATTGAGTTAGTAGTCTACCTGTATTTGGTTTTATTCGCATGTTTATGGTAGTATAGGAAAACGGGATAGAGAAAGGGGAGTTTTGGGTACCCATAAACCGGTTTAACCCGACCAGCTTTTGCTAGTGACGGTACCAAATCCGGCTATCCCGAGTTCCTATCGTTATTTATGTTTGTCTCTTGTTTTCATTATTGTTTTTCTGGTGCAGTTTGCTTGTAAATTGTGGCATGTGATTGTAGTTCCTGGCCATTGTAGGTGGTTGCTGTTATCCTGTTTATGTAATATCTGCAGATATGTCAATTAATTGTTCTAAGGGAAACATTAGTTGTCAGAAAGCAGTGCTTAGAAAATCAAGGAATATTTAATGTGACACTGAATACCGAAAATATTACCCATACCCCAACAAATTTTCCCATAAAATTGTCAATTTTATGTCTTTGTTCTCTAAAATAAATAACCAGAACACGCATAATGTGTGTTATATATGACAATGTTGCATGAATAACAACATGATTTGGTGTTCTAACAGCCAAATGTTGACTTAAACTCAATATTTTGTCCCAAATTGATGAAAAGTTGGACTTTTCTGTTTTTCAGATTTGTCAAACAATCACTGTTAAGTCGTAATATATGTCAAATCCGGAGGATATATCTACAGATATGCCATTTAATTGTTCTGTGCGATACATTAGTTATCTTAAAACATTGCTTAGAAAAACAAGGAGTGTTTAATGTGACTCTAAATACTGAAAATCTTACCCTACCCCATAAAATTCACACTAAATAGTCATTTTGTATTGTCTATATTCGCATATAAATAATCAAAACATGCAACGTCTGCATTGCATATAGAAATGTTGCCTTAATTATATCATGATCTGTCATTTTAAGTCCCACTTATCAGATTTAACTCAATTTTTTTTGTACAAAATTGATGAAAAATGGGAATAGTCAGCATTTTAGATTTGTCCAAAATTCACTTTTAAATAGTTATATATGGCAAAGCTGGAGGATTATGTGCAGGTTTGCAAATTCATTGTTCTAACCGATAAATAAGTTATCTTAAAACAATGTTTAGAAAAGCCAGGAGTGTTCAATGTAACTCTAAATACCAAAAATTTACCCCTACCCCAAGAAAATGATGCTTAAAAATCCCAAAAATATGCCTGTCTGTACATTTTTTCTTTCTTTTAAAAAATGCACTTGATATATCGCAATTTGCAATTTTAACGCAGATAATATGGGTGAAATAGAATAATTTGGCGATTTTGGTGAAAAATGGGAATTTTCAGCATTTCAGAATTCTACAAAATTCAAAGTTTAATTGTTGTATAACAGCCCACAAACAATGCGCATGATCTTTTTTGTTATAAATTGGAGTCTCTGTGCATTTTTGTGTATGAAATTATATGTTATTGGCCCTTTATACAATTTTGAAGCTTTTCAAGCTGAATTAAATGAAATAAAATGTGTTGAAATTTGTTTTTGTTTTGTTTTTGTTTTTGTTTTTTTTGGGGGGGTATATGTTTTCAATTTATGAGAGTTTAGTTAGTCTAAAATGTTCAAAAACATACTTTCTAGTAGCTTAGATATAACGAAATGATATTCTATCAACATTTTTACGTTATACTGTATACTAAAATCGTAAAATTTTTACATCTCTAAGTCAAAACAGCAATAATTCTGAAAAACGGAAAATTCCGATTTTTCATAAAATTTCGAGCAGAAAGGCCAAAAAAAGACCCCTGAAAAAGTTTAAATCTACTTAAATGGGCTTCTGCATGTCAACTTTAGTGAAAAACACACAATAATTTGCATTGGAAATTTTCTTTTTATCATTAATTGCCTGAATATTTAATTTTAAGGAGGAGGAGTGGTAATTTTGGCATTTCTGATCCCACAATAAGTCTGACACTAAATTTCTTTCACAAAATTTGATGGTTACCTATTATAAATCATTATTGCATTGGCAATTATTAGATATATATTCAAATTTGTACGATCCAGAAGTAGGAAAGTCGAAATTGTGAAAAAAATATTTAAAATTCCGAAAATTTCCATTTTTCAAATATTTCATACCAAAAATCAAAATTCTAAAGACTTTCACAGTCCTATTTTTCAACATTGTATCACAAATGATAAATTAGGCAAATAAACTTGATCAAAACAACGGCAATAGAATACCGAAGGAACAAAGCACAAGATTACACAAATCAAAGTCCAGAGACAAGGCAAAAGCAAGAACACCAAAAGACGGAAGACCAAAGACACCACATGCCCACAATACACACGAATATTACATATACAACACAAAAAACTAAAGCACTAACAGTGTGAACTCTAAATAAACAAGAGTGACATCAGGTGCCCCGGAAGGGTAAGCATGTCCTGCTCTGTGCACAGCACCCGTCACACTGTCAGTGGGTTAATCCAGGGTAAAGTCGAAACCGGTAATGTCAAATCAGGGTAGACGCGAATCTAGCTGAAAATGTCAGTTTTTATTTGTGACACTGACATTTCATATCTATCTATGATGTCGTGGTGACGGCCATAGAATTTCTGAAGGGACGAAAGTAACAAAGGCTGAACATATCCCTGACTCAGCAGTTTTTGAGACAGTGCTTTTGCTCTTTCCACAAAGTCACTGTATGTACTGCACGCTCTACAGTAACGAATTAATTGTGAAATATATACTCCATACTCCATATGCTGGGGATGCAGGTATATTGCTGCAGAGAAAGGGAAAGTTCACAACTGGAAAGTCAAAATCATCACGTTTGTCATATAATCTAGATTTCAGACGTCCATGTTCGTCAATGTACAACTAAAGGTCAAGGTATGAAGCAGAATCGGGTGTATCGGTTGTCTCTTTAATTTCAAGTTCAATGGGGTAGATACGATGTAAATATTCTTTAAATCTTGGGTTATTAAGAGAAAGTACATCGTCTATATATCTGAAGCTGAAGTTAAAAGTCTGGGCTAGCTGTTTTTGTTTCTGTTGTATCAGCCCTTGTAAAAACTTTGCTTAATACGAAAAAAGGAAAAGGTCAGCTAAAAGTGGCGCACAATTTGTTCCATAGGAATCCCTATTGTCTGTTGAAAAACACGGCCTCCACATTCAACAAAAATGTTGTCGATAAAAAAGTATCTTAATCACGTCTTTTTCACTGTATTTCTTGTTTGAATCAGTGTGGCTCTTTACAAAATATGTTTTATCTTTTCCTATTACCAGATAGGAATACCTGCGTTCTCCGTTTTCGGTACAGAAACATTGATGTATCAGATCGGAAATTACTGTTTTAAGTTTATTATGGGGAAGAGTTGTAAAAAGGGTAGAAAAAATCAAAAGTTTGAATGCTATTGCAGTATGCGAGATTGTTTGAGGAGAGCTCTTCAAGGAGATCTTTGGAATTTTTAAGAATCCACATCTGATTCACGCCGCTCGTGGAATAGGCTTTTTCGCAATAGCTTTTTAGACCATCTCTAACTGCAGTCAGTAAGTGGTAAGGAGTTTGGATAGGGGCTTAGTGGTGCATCTGGCAGATCCTGCAATGAATCTCTGTTTGTTGGGATTCTTGTGAAGCTTAGGCACCCAGTAAATATAAGGGAGATAACTGTTATTCTCATCAACTTTGATACCGAATGATGCTAACACAGAAGTGTGATTTGTGATTATCTCGTCCCTTGATAATGTAGTTGGGGAATAAGTAGGATTGCCAGATGAAGTGTCAATACCTATCTCTTCAACAAGACAGTCTAGATAGTGTTTCTTGCATACAAACACAATATTGTTAGAAGCTTTGTCTGCAGGTACTATGACGTATTTTTCCTGGAAGTTTGTCAATGTTTTAGCAACAAGAGGGTCATCGAATATGCTGGGCGTTCAAAGGAATTAACAGCTTAAAAATCGCCATTTTCGTAATTTTTTTGCAGGGGGACTTGTGTTTATTATAAAGTATATTAAATAAGGTTCAGTTTGGTACCAAATTTCAGTACCTTTAACTTATCCACATAACGTTGAAATTAAGATTAAAACTAAAATACAAGAATTTTGTGTGGTGTACTATACAAGTGGTCCTATACTGTCTATGCGTGCAGGTTATATTCGTGTTAACATGTTTTATTTTGAAGAGGGGATATAAAAGGACTGAAAAAAATAAGTCTTGATCATAAGTTGGTAGGATGCACGGAAGGGGATTTCAGTCCATGGCCTAAATGTAATGAGAAAAGTATTCAATTTTGTTAGTAGGTAAACTCAGAAACAGTTAAATAATTGCTCAAAGTAATTAGAGAAAATCTGAGTTTCATCAAGGTTTACATTTGGTACATGAGTCAAAAATAATAAATTTGGATCTATGAATCAAAAACCGAGGTCCGATTTTCACATGCCACAATCTATCAGGAAACTGCACTAGAAAAAATAAAAAAAGACAAAAGACAAATATGGACAACGACAAGAACTCAGGATAGCTGGACTTTGTACCGACACTAGCACTATGTTTTTTGTTTGTTTTTTTTTTAATTTGATTTAATTTTTTTTTTTTGTATGAGAAATATATCCGTCTTTACAAGATGCAGCTTTGTTGCCATTGGTCTGATAACATTCAACGACTCTTAATAAGAGTTACTGCTCTTTTGAAGATTTTCAGTAAACTTAATGAGCAATACCCGAAAACAATAAGTGGTGGAGAACTGAGACCGTTACTTTTGATCATCATGACAAGACTTGACCTTAAAAATGATGCCATAATCAATGAAATTAGAGGATAACAGGAATTATCTACGATGTCTGAAAATTACAATTAAATGCTACAATCTGCCTTAGTGACATTGACTTTTGACATAAACTTTTTAAGTGGAAAAAACTCTAAAATCTTAAAAGACAAGATAGCTAATCAAATGTAATGAGTAAAGATTAGGTAAACTCAGAAACAGTTAAATAACTGATCAAAGGTATTGGAGAAAATCTGAGTTTCATCAAGGTCTACATTTGGTACATGTGTCAAAAATAATTGGACCATTGGTTTTGGATCTATGGTTCAAAAACCATTTTTGAGGTCCGATTTCATCGATATAAAGAAGATGACAGAAAAAACTTACAGAGGCCGAAAATTACAATCACATAACACAATCTGCCATGGAACTGCGCAAGAAAAAAACAATAAAAAATGCAAAAACAAACATAGACAACTAGATGACTTGGTACCGGTAGTAGCATCATATTTTTTTTTACTTATATCTCAAGAACATTTAAAGATACAAAGAAACATTTAAGGAAAAAGTACAGCTCACTACAAAATGGGTGAAGGTCAAAGGTTTAGGTCACTTATGACATGGTTATTTGTCAAAGAAGTCTGTATCAACCTTACCTTAAAGGTTTTGTTATGTTTTAAATCGGAAATAAATACGTTGCCAACCGAAAGCCACTTCTATGTCTTTAGCTACAAACTAATTTTCAAAAAGTCCCTAGCAACCATATATCAAAAGAATTCAAAAGTTCAGAAGTTTTGTTCACGTCATATTTTCAATCATAATACACTTGACCTAATGCCAAGGTCAAAGGCAAACTTTAATAGAGACCATTAATATGAAACATATTTAGTGGAAAAAAACGGAAATCTTTACAGAAAAAGTAGCTGATCAAATATATTGAGTAAAGCGTTCAGTATTTCGTGACCCTTAAAATGATATCAAAGTCAAATACCGCCAATGACATTGCATTTTATGCATATAAATTAATAGCGGTTAAACTCAAAAACAGTAAAATATAGCTGATCAAAGGTAATAGAGAAAATGTGAGTTTCATCAAGGTCTACATTTGGTGAATGAGTCAAAAATAATTGGACAGTTGGCTGGAACTTATGGCTGAAAAACCATTTTTACGAAATGTGATTTTATTTTATTTTTTTTTTGTTTTTGTTTTTTTTTTTTTTTTTTTTTTTGTTTGTTTGTTTTTGTTTTTGTTTTTTTGTTTTTGTTTTTTTTGTTTTTGTTTTTGTTTTTGTTTTTGATTTTTTTTTATTTTTGTTTCTATCTCAAGAACCATCAAAGATACAAAGAATCATTTATAAGAAAAGAGTAAAGCTCAAAACGTTCTACAAAGTTGTGTCAAGGACAAAGGTCATGGTCACTAGTCACAAGGTGTTTTGTCATAAAAGTCCTCATCAGCAATATCTCAAAAGTTTTGTTATATTAAGAGGAAATAAAAGTGATTGCAAACCGGAAGTGACACGTCCTAAGCAACAAGCTAATTTTTGAAAAGTCCCTGGCAACCATATGATAAATACTTAATTTCAGAACTTTTGTTTACCTCATATTTTTAATAAAACAAACAACAAAATCAAACTATGACATGTTATTACTTGTCATTTGATTAACTGATCTTTTAATTAATATAATCTTGTGTACCTAGTACTATCCACTTATCAGTTAAAAATGTGTTTTTTTGACACCTTCATTAACCAAAAAAAAATGTCCAAGTCTGTCTATGAGTCATAGAATTGTTATATAAAAAAAGGATTTTAAGTGAATACTTTTTCTGTAAACCAACAATAATAATTTCACATATTAGCTAAAATTTTGAATTCCGGACTTTCGAGATAGGTTTTCGTCTAATTGAAGGCGAAAACAATCGGCTGAAATATCAGTAATAAGGAATGACTAGATTCCTGACCTATTGAAATAAATATATACCACATAAAAACAAAATATTTATGAATTGAAATGTATACGTTTAATTTTTACTAGATGACAATTCTTTGACTATATTTTAATTGACGAAAAGCAATTAACCTGAAGCGCTTCAAAAGATTAGATATAAATCACCCTTTGCTCAACAGTGTTTATTAATAAATGATTCCATCACAGTGTAATGATGTTTTGATTGTTTTGTATAGTAATATAGTTTTTCCGGTTGGAAAATGACTCAAAAGTCTCGTATTGTGTGGGCATCGGATAATTTATCTACATGTATTTGTTTTTTTTATCTAATTTCCTTTCATCGGTGTCCTTTTTCGTACTTTATACATGTATCTACATGTATAGAATTTATATGAGGTTGTATTTCATGATACAACAAAATGATTTTTTTTTCAATAAAGTTTAAAATGCTGAAGCTATTTTGTGTGATAACATTTGCCAAAACAAGATAAATCCGAGGTGTGAAAGAGTTATCAATTTTGTAGCATTGTATTACATTCGGTCTGAAAGTGAAGAGGGGGCTAAAATTTTCATCAATGAAATTATAAACAATGATATTTCCGTTGATTCTTCGAGATAGAATTTTAACATAGATATAATATGCCACGATCACTGTGTCTGTTTGGTGTAGTAATGCTAAAAGTAACCTTTTTCGGTGTTTAGAATGTGAGAAATTACCTCTCTCAATGGTGTTTGTGTGATAATAATATTGGTCTAGGAGCTTCCTGATTGTGGCTGTAAAAGTGACAAAACGCATCTTGATGAAAAATTAAAAACGATATTGAAAGAGCCTTCTTGTTACTGTCTTCACAAGATAGTACGTAGTATTTCGATTTGAAACCGATCATGTAATTGTTATTCATCTTCAAACACATACTGAACTGAAATAAAGTTTGAAGTAAATAATCATTTTTATTAATACTGATATCGCCTAGGGTAGAAGAAAAAGTGATTAACGTAAAAGATCTATTTTTGTTATGACAAAAAGCGTGTAAAAAGGATCAAGAAATACCTGCGTTTTGGAGTTTATAGGGTGAAAATGAATAATATTTTCAGGGACCTCTCCCACATAGGTACAAAAAATGTCCCCAGATGTAAATTACGCGGTAGCAAAGATTGAACGAGAAGCATTCAAAAATTGTAGAAGAACTCTTGACACCTGAGAGAAGACTCCCATTTACGTTGGAAATATAAAGTCGTCCTCTCTCTCTCTCTCTCTCTCTCTCTCTCTCTCTCTCTCTCTCTTGCTTGATTCATTAACTTTTTGTCTTTTGTCGTACTGGACCCTGTTGTATCAACGTTTCATTAGCCTAATGAGTCATTAAGACGTCATTAGCGATATGGAATGTTAAGACTTAATGACGTGTTAATGACTCATTAAGCTAATGACGCTTTGATACAACCAGGTCCTGGACGTATTATTCTTTATAATTAAAAATTGTACGGGCGGAATACCATACAGCATCAAATAATACAGAAACTTATATTACAGCATACAGAATATCCACATAATGAAGGAGCTTTGTCATTTATGCCTCTGCACTAGTGTAATGAGTTGGAAAGTATTAGAAAACTAACTTTTAAGTCACCCGCATAAATCACAACCCACATTTTACACATCATTCAGATAGCATATGTCTCGTTTATACAAAGTGTTTTTGCATTTAAACATGAAAACTAAGTCCCATTGAAATAAATGAAATTTTAGAGTAAGTTAAAAACATGTATATAGCCTTTCAAATAGAATACAAATTCATTTTCTATACAAACTATAATACAGAAAATGAAAGCTGTTATTTTCTGCAATGCTTAAACAGACCATAATTTTTCTTTTACTAATTTAGATACTTTTAAGATGAGCTGTTTGAAGTTTCAGTCTCGTATAAATATAAAAACAAGTCTGCGAGTAAGGGAGCACAATTCGTGCACATTGGTATACCAACTTGCCGTTGATAAATAAAACCTCCAAATGGTACTATTATCAAACAAAGTCAAGCAAACTGCCACCTGGCTTTCATCGCAGCATACTTTTCCTTTGAAAAGATGTGGATTTATAACCAAATACAACATTTTTTTTAATCTGCAAAGGGTTTTTGAATGATACCTTTGATTTGATTTGGTTTTTCATGAGGAAACGTGGCATAGAGTGTTGAAAAATCTTTGTAATCTATTAGCTTTCAAATCAATATCTACTTTGTTATCATGTACAAATTTAACATTCTTCAGAATGCTTTATCTTGATTTAAGTTTCGTAATTAAGTTACATTTGTTTAAAATATATTATCTTGATCACTTCCTTGTGTTGTATCCATCATTCAGGTCAGTGATGTTTTTGTTGGCTGAGTTGCATGACTAATATTGCGTTTCTCTGGATAACAGATCAGGACATCAGGACGGGATTATTATGGTAAACAAACATGTTTAATATAAGATAAAGTAAAGGTGATATATCTTTTGAAAATCTCATAAAACGAACAAGATGTCAAGATAAATATATTGTAAAATACGGTATTGTTTGTCTTTTTCAATAACCCTGTCACAATGGGAAACATTTTATTTCTATAGGTGCTGTTAATTAACTTCGAGCATGACACATCCCAATAACATGAATATATTTTAAGCTTAGTAAAGTTAAGCTTACTTAGCAACAAAGGCATGACAAACATATCAGTCCAGGTATTTAATTATTTTTTGACATTTTTTTCAATCACTGGATATTTTGAAGCTTTTCGGTTTAAGTATGTAAACTTCCCGGTCTTGAATCTTGAATAAAGTATGGTGCTCAGATCGCATTCTAATTTGTTAAAAAATATTGAATATTTTATTGTTTTAAACTATCAACAGAGACAAGAAGGTTTTACATAGATAAAGTATTCTAAAAATGCCTACATGAAAACATGGCTAATGATCTTAGTTACAGTACTTCTGTTGACATGTGTTGGATGATTAAATGCTTTTCATTTTCTTGAATGTCCATTTTATATAGGTTCTCATGTTGAACTAACAACAAAATTTAAATTTCGGTGACGTTAAAATTGAAATACCGCTTTCTTACAGCGTTATATTGATCTTACAAACGTTTTGGCACTGCAGCAGTACATTAAAATACAAAAAGAATTAGTTGATCACAATCTAGAACTTTTGTTAAGGTTCTTGCAAATGTATTTACAAAATGTGAGTACTATGCATATCGTTTTCAATTGGACGAGGTGCCTGACGAGGGACTATTGAATTAAAACTATATCTCATCTCGTATTTGACGAAGTGCTGATGGGGTGCTGGCGAGATGTAAATGTACTCTTTCCACTTTGAACTTTGCCTCGCCACATGTGTCACGTCTTTAGCTTTAATCTCATTTGTCTATGCTGGAATCATTCCTGAAGGTTTTGTCTCGCCCACCCTCTATCCGAGTTCCTGCCATAGGTCTCGCATATTTTTGTCTTGCCAAACCAGTGCTATGATTGATGATCCTTTAGCCTAGCTTTGGTCTCGCATTAACTGTAACATTTACCCTAACCTTTAGTTGAAGTGTTGATATACAATAATTAATGTTGTCTTTATTAAGATAAAGCAGAATTTAATATAACCCATCCAACACTAACGAAATCCTTGGTGTTCTGAGGCGTTTTCAATCGGGTGCGCGTTCATCGTCCTTTTCCAAAACCCTGACCTAAGTTGCTATAGCAAACAAATTATTATTTTAGTACTTTTTTAATAATATTCCAATATTTCCTTATTATTAGAGCTATTTACCTTTTCAGAATCCGAACCTCCACTGCTATGACAAACACTTTATTATTGTAGTACTTTTTTTTTATCCACGCACTTTTCTGAAGAAAAAGTCCGTCCGTCTGTTCTGAAGCAAAAGTCCGTCCGTCTGTCCGTAAGATGAACCTTGTCAGTGGAACTCCTCGCTCATTTTTGGATTTTCGGTTTTAATTTTGTGATAGAATTGTTGCATACATGTTTATGCCGCAGATGCGCAATAAGCTTTCGGATTTCTGATATTGAACTTGGTCTGTTGGTGTAAACAGGAGGCCTAAAGGTGTTGATTTTGACACATGGAACTGGAATTCCTCCAACATTTTCAGATTTAGGATCTTGTAGCCTGTATATGTGCTTTAAGCTTTTGGAATTGTAATTATGGTTCAAACTTTGTTAAATTTCCTGAAAGCGTCAAAGACTAATAGATTTTAAAATATTGGCATAAGTCAATTTTGGGGAACATTCATAATTTTGACCACAAATATTGAAAAAATATGGCTTGAATTTTGGCAAATTTCCTAATATTCTCAAAGACAAACTTTTTGGAAACTCTACCTAGTAACCATACTTTTTGAATATGTTTTGGCTACATCAAACATTTCTATTAAAACGATCGTAAATATTTTTGATTCCAATTTTGGAAAATATCCTGAAAGAGTCAAAGACCACGTATTTATGAAATTCTACCTAGCTCCAACACTTGCATTAGAGCAAACATTAGCAGCACTGGGATTTAAGAATGTTTGATTCCAATTTTGGTAAATTTCCTAAAAGTCTCAAAGACAACCTATTTTTGGAATTCTACCTAGCAACCGTTGTCTCTTTGACACATTCCCCGTTTCCCTTCTGTGTCCATAGATGATTTGCCAATAACCGATTTTTTCCGTTATGTAAATATTTACTAAATCAAGTCAAGTGATACCGGACAAGATGTGACATTAACCGAAGAAATTGTTTTAAATCATCATCCTGGTATATAATTTTAATGAGATATAGAACAAAACAAATAGACATATTATCTTAATTTCACCAATTAGATTTCCATAATATTTGATTCCAATTTTGGTAAACCTCCTGAAACTCTCAAAGACGATTTATTTTTTCAATCTTTGTCAGGAAACGGATGACAGCAATTGTAAGAATACTTTTCCAGTTGATTTATGTTTGTTGACGATCCCGCATCCATGACATGTTAAACATTGATGTAGCGTTGCTCGACATCCAGCAATGAATTCCACTCAAACCACTGTTAGAGGCCGTCTTTAACTTACTATGAGGTATGAGCATAGCCCATTGTTGAAGGCCTCATGGTGACTTCAAGTTGAAGAACAACAATAAAAGCGTTGTTCCATTGCTTGTTTTCCCACGTATTTGTAGAGATTTTGTCTCATTTGCTTTTACTCCATATTCCTTCTTGCTTATCCTTGTATTCCTTTTAGTTAAAATAGTGACTTTCTATAATTTGAGATCCTAAATGTAGAGAACATTATGCCCGGGATCTATAAAAACTGTTTTCTAAGTGCGGGGATTTCTGATGGCACCACTTCTAGTTTATATCTTTAGTCATACTTTAACACTAACCTTATTTGTATTGTTTACACCTCTACATTTGTACTTCATTTTTCCAGTGTATTTCTACCAAACATTTTATTTTTTCCATACCCTGGCCCTTAATATGGCTTTATTGTGTACTTTATTTTGTATTTTCGAATTTATCGAGCTGCTTTGTTTTTATTTCAGTCTATCGAAAATCACTTTATTATACTAGCCCTAACCCATTTGCATTGTGAAATATACAGTCCGACAAAAGTTAAGCATCACCTTACTTTTTACATGTTCATCATTCCAGAGTGTTGCGCATGCTCAGGGGGAAACATCTGGAAAAAGAACGTCCGAGGAAAAATTGAAAATTCGTTGTACCACATTTGTGAAAGATTTAAACATTGCCCATTATTATTTTGACAGCTATATTAACTAAAATCAGACAAAAAGTGTACAATGTGTGGTTAATAATCAATATATCGGCAGGTAAAGTTTAGGTCGTTCTCCCGCTCGTCAAGATCCAACATGGCGGCGCCCATGAAAATCATAATAACATTAATAATACTAGCAAATAACATTTCGACTAGATTATTCAGTGCAAAATATCTGAAATCAGGTGAACCTGATTATATCCATCGACAACTAAACAATCATTTAATGCAAAACCATCAATCATGTACATTAGGACTAAAAACATCACTTGCCCATCTTAGAAAAGGTCTCTTGTATTTCAACAGCCAAGACATAAACTCTAAATCAGTCTTATTAAATATACTATATTTCATCATACTCCTGAGTGGAGACGTAGAAACAAACCCAGGCCCTATCGATGGCATATATCTGTGTTGGTACTGTGAACAAGCTGTAACCTGGGATCATCAGCGTGCCGTCTGCTGCGATAACTGTGATATATGGTATCATTCAACATGCTTAGAATACAACACAAACAATTTAGAACTAAAACAACGTAGTAATGTTTCATGGATATGTTGTAAATGTCAAAGTCAAAATGTTGACAGTTTTACATTCCATTCATATGAACTTGAAATATCAAACTATTATAGTGTGTTATCAACTAATGGAGTGTCATCTATTCCATCTGTTGACTCTACTTTCAGCACCACTAGATTTAGCAGCCCAAAACCACACATAGCTAGACTGCAATCAAGGCTAAACACTAATTCGTCATCATCAACTCAGAGTAACAACAGTGTATTATATGATTCATGTACACAACCAAAGCAGAAAAATATTAGAACTTTAGTTATGAATTGTCAAAGTATAAAATATAAACGCTATGAACTCCAAGCAACTACCGAATATGTGAAACCTGACATCATAATTGGGAACGAATCCTGGTTAGCATCAGAACACACAAATAGCGAAATATTCCCAGACGGTTTCAACAGCATGGTATATCGCAAAGATCGTAACAAAAATGGAGGCGGGGTATTTATTTCCGTGCGGAATGGTTACACAACTAGTGAGATAAATCAGGGAACATCAAACTGTGAAATAGTATGGACAGAAATACAATCACAAAGTGAGAAATCAATTATTATAGGCTCATTTTATCGGCCACCAAATACAGGTACAGAGACTCTAAAAGAACTAAGAAAATCACTGGAATCATTACCAAAAAACTCCAATGAAAAAAACATCATACTTGCAAGTGATTTCAACTTACCGCATATAAATTGGGAAAATAATTCCATTGAATCTGGAGGATGTCAAATACCTCTCCACGAGGAACTATTAGACATAATAGACGATTTTGGTCTGGTACAAATGCAGACAAACCCAACCCGCCAGGATAACATCATAGATCTTTACCTCACAAACAATCCATCGCTGGTAAAATCATGTAATACAATACCTGATATATCAGATCATGACATGCTTGTCATTGACTCAGAACTGAGTCCTACATACAACAAACCGAAACGTAGGAAAGTCTACATCTACAAACGAGCAGACATGGACACCATTAAATCACAAATGACCAAATTAAGTAACAATATAACTAATATGGACAATGACATTCCAATTGACAACATCTGGAATAAATTGAAAAATGGAATATTTGATATCATGGAAAAGAATATACCATCAAAAATGACATCAAACAAACATAATCTTCCATGGATAAACAACAAACTGAAAAAATTGATAAAGAGAAAACATAAACTATATAACAAAGCCAGACACACCGAGAAAAAAGAAGACTGGGACCATTACAGAGTTCATAAAAGATATACACAAAAATCTCTACGTCAAGCTCACTGGGAACATGTAAATACAATCCTCGAAAGTTCTCTAGAAAGTGGTAATCGTAAACCGTTCTAGGAATACATTAAGGCAAAAAAGAAGGATAACATCGGGGTGGCACCCATTAAAGACAAAGGTCAATTGTACTGAGACAGTAAGACCAAAGCAGAACTCCTAAATAAACAGTTTAAGTCAGTGTTCACTCAGGAATGTGCTAATGAACCTCTCCCGTTTATACTGGGAAACAAATACCCAGACATTTCAAACCTAAGTCATAACAACAAAGGAAGTAGAAAAACTTTTGATTGGATTAGACACTAACAAAGCTAGTGGACCTGATGGATTACCGAATAAGATACTCAAAACTTGTGCATGTGAGCTAGCCCCGGCCGTGACAACTATATTCAACCTTAGTCTAGAAAATGGAACTCTACCTAGTGACTGGAGAAACGCAAATGTATCTCCTATATATAAAAAGGGAAATAAACAGGAGGCAAGCAACTATCGACCAGTATCGCTGACAAGTGTATGTTGCAAACTGTTAGAACACATAATTTGTAGACACATGTTGAAACACCTGGAAGACAACCGTATACTCACACACTTACAACATGGCTTTAGATCAGGCCATTCATGCGAAAGTCAGCTAATCATTACCATCCACGACATCATGAAAAATTACGACTCGAAAGTTCAAACCGATTTAATTATCTTTGACTTTAGTAAAGCATTTGATACCGTACCACACAGGAAATTGTTGCACAAACTCGATCACTATGGCATTAATGGAGCTTTACTTTAATGGTTATCATCTTTTTTAATGGAAAGAAGGCAGAGAGTAGCCGTAGAAGGAGACTATTCTTCATCCGTAACAGTCGACTCCGGAGTGCCCCAAGGTACCGTCCTTGGGCCACTTTTATTTCTAATCCACATCAACGATTTACCGGATGCCGTTTCATCGCAGGTTAGACTATTTCCAGATAACTGCCTTTTGTATCGAAAAATACATACTTACCAAGACCAACTTCAATTACAAAAGGATTTAAAATCATTAGAAAACTGGGCTGCAACATGGGGAATGAACTTCAACGCTAAAAAATGTTACAAGATGTCAATACACAGGAGCACAAATCCAAAACCCAGTACATACTCACTGGATAACCACTTTCTAAAACACGTTACCGAAAATCCATATCTTGGCCTACTCATCAGTGATAACTTAAAATGGTCTGCACATATCAACAAAATTTCGAACGGGGCAACTTCTACATTGGGATTTCTTCGGAGAAACTTGAAACACTGTTCACAAACTCTAAAGTCAACCGCTTATACCTCTTTAATTAGACCCGTTCTAGAATACAGTTCATCAGTTTGGGACCCGTACCTCCAAAAAGATATAGATCGACTCGAAGCCATTCAGCGCCGCTCTGCTAGCTTTGTATTCAACGACTATTCAAGAACATCAAGTGTCACCAATATGCTATCAAAATTAGACTGGAAACCACTACAAGAACGAAGAAGAGAAAACCGACTTATACTAATGTACAAAATTGTTAACGACCTCATAGCTATTCCTGCCGAAACACACATCGAAAAAAATACCGGGAAAACCAAATCATCAACAACGAATAAAATAAGAGTATACAGCTGCAACACTGACCTATTCAAAAATTCATTTATACCAAGGACGATTCAAGACTGGAACCATCTTTAGTTAGTGAAAAGTGCACGACTGCAACATCTTTAGAGTCATTTAAGGGAGAACTCCGCCGGCAACGGACCTCCCTGTGCAACTAGAACGCGCAGCACTCCCCCTGGGCACTATATTCAGTAGTGAAGTTCAGCCCAGTATTCTATAAATACAGAGATCATTTTTAAGGCAGTATCAAAGTAAGGGTTTTTTTTTCAAAACACTAATGAGATAATTTTGATATTTGGATGTCAAGCTTCAATCATGTTTCATATTGTTGTCTTTATGTGAAAAGTTTTGAAATTAGGTACAACCCAAATTTAGGACAAAATGTGGTAGCTTTGACCAGAAAAATAAGTTTCAATTCAATGCATGAATTCTGGGATAAAGTGAAGAACATGAACACAATTCTGGTACTACCAGAATTGTACAATTCTGGAACAAATAAGTGTACCAGAATTGTTACCAGAATTTTCCAGAATTACAGATTCTGGAAAATTCTGGAAGATTCTGGAATACCAGTATTGTATCCAGTATAGGTATGGAATCCTTTCTCTTCCAGAATTTTCTAGAATTGTGCAATTCTTGAAGATTGTGGACAATTCTGGTATTGAGGATCGTTGTTGTTATTGTTGATACAAAGGTAAGACACCAATTAACATTCCAATTTGGTTGTAGATATTCCAGGTAATGTTTGAATAAAGGGGAGATAATCCAATTTTACGACATTTTAAGAGATGGATTTCTACTAATGTGACTTGTGAAAACAAAACAATTTCTTTGCTGAATTTTGCCATTAAAGTATTGCCATTAAAGTACTGTTTTTGTGAATTTCACCCCTTTGTTCCTTCGGTATTTTACTGCCGTTCTGTCAATGTTAAGGCCATTTTTAAGACAGGCATAAATTTGAAAACTTTCGAATAAGATTTTTGATTATCCATAAAACTTTGAAATCTGAGTTTTTTTTTGTTGTTATTTCAAGACAACGTCCCATGTCTGTCTGGTTTCAAATTGGGAATGCTTTATCGGATTCAGAAATGTCCAAAAATGAATTCCGGTGTACCAAATTTCTTCTTTTGACAAATTTCTTTTTGGTTGGATTTCGGTAAAATTGGTAATTTTTGCAAAGATTTTTATTTCCTGAAAAATCGTTTTCCATTAAAACGAGGCCTTGCTTTCCCGATCTGTAAGTTTTGGTTTAAAACATGTCAATGTAGTCGGTTTTGAACATTTTTAGGGAACTTGGAAACTTATGGAATGATTTTTCCAAATTTTACGAAAAATCACTTGGTCTTACTTGATTAAATTTAGAGGTTCCAAATCCGTTAAAACAATCTGTTAAAGACTATAATTAACAATTATGGAATTTTGTACCACAAAACGGTAATCTTATAATGAAGGAATCGTTTTATCTTTCGTTGCGAAAATCGGATTTTCGATTATGTATTCAAAAGCTAGAAAGTACCATTACATGCTTTATGTTAAGACTTATCCTAATGCAACATTTTATACCTATAGCTCTCAACATGTTTGCTTGGTGAAACTTTAAAAGTAAGTGATGCTTAACTTTTGGCGGACTGTATATATTTTTATCTATGTGCGTTGATGCTGTAGTTTTTTATTGAAATTTTTATCTGTATTTTCTTGAATTGACAAGTCATTTAATCGGATCACAAATTGTCGTATTGTCTAAGATACGGGAGGCCCCCTCTGTCCCATTCTTTTGATTTAAAGCTATTGGAAGTGCTTTTACTTTGTTCACATATTCGTGTTCGATCTCTTTTGTTCTATGTATTGTAGAATATTTTGTCGGTCTACACTATCGATGAGCTCATGTGTATCATTTGTATCCGTATATCCAGCATCGGTGCGTCCAAATAACTGCTGTTATTCTGACTGATATAGAAATATCGTAGTACACCTGTCTCTATATGTCGTTAGATAAATAAAAAAAAAACATGTTCATCTTGTAGGCTGACAATCTAATTAAAATAAGATCTACCAGTTATTCGCTACAGTTACTTCATAGAAGTTCTAGCAACATGCCATTCTACTTTCTGTTCGATAATTCATTCGAAATCCTCGGTTTCTATTATAAAGCTAAATGTCTTCAAAATCTGTAGACTGCATTCTGATTGGTTGGTGTATAGGTCAAAGAACTAAAAGTAAAATGGGGTGTTGTTAGATCTCCCATTTAGTGACTGTAAAGAACAATTTGTAGATCTAATTTTAATTATATTGGTAGGCTAATTGTAGATGTTCAAAGATTTTCCAAATCTTTTTAGGAATGTTAGGAATAGATCTGTTTCTCAGAAGTTGAATCTATTTTGTATGAGGTTTCCTGTATGTTAATCGGTTCAAATAATTGGCCAATATTCAAGACAAAACTATTGACGTCTGGTGTGGTAGCATCCTTGTTGATTGATGATGTGATAGCATATTGGTAGGTTGATAATGTGGTAGCATTTTTGGTTGATTGATGCTCTTGAAGCATTCTTGTTGGTAGATATTTTCTTGCTGGTGGTAGGTTGGTTTTCGGATGTTTGCTTTTCATTGTTCATCGTAACAAACTTCTCGGGTTTGGCACTTAATTAGTCGTGAAGAACACTTTTTCAGGTTGGATTGCTCGTTAAGTATTGACCACAAGCAAGAAACTTTTAATTGTAATTGATTCAAGCTTGGTGCCTTTTTAATTGTCAACTCTCTAATTTTTTCCAACTCACGCCGCAGCTGTATTCTTTAGTATCTTTCGAGTAGCTTCTTGCATTTTGTTGTAAACTTCGTTTTTCGGTAAACTTCCTAGGGCATTTTTCACAAGCAAACATTGTTTATCGCTGGTGGAGAGTACGACCGCGGCTTGACAGACTGAATGCTTAGTGTGAGTTTATATAGGCAAAGTTATTTGTATCGACGGCCGTCAGTTGATTTTGAAGGAAGAGATATAAAACAACGGCAGTAGAATACCGAAGGAACAAGGGAAGCGATAATTGATGGGAATTGAAGGATTTTGTTTGAACATTCCAGTTGCTAAGGCCAACTTGTGCTTGGTTAAATGTCTCGCATTTTGATTGGTCCTTTTTATCTGTTCATTAGATCTTGACTAAAGCTACATGTCATGTCTTCCTTTGTCATGAATGTAGATTACGGTGTAAGAGTAATGGGACGCAGGGAAAATCACAATCTTCAGTTATCTTTCTTTCATGTAATAGTACTAAATCTTACCTAGGTCATTGTGTTTTTGCACCCATTGTCTTCATTTTCATTGATACTTTCCTCTGTAATTTTCCATTTCTATCGTACTTTTCTCTCTATTGCTGTTTTCATTTCCAATTTTTTTCTTTAATGATATCTGCTCTCATTGTATATATTTTTAATTTGAGCTGACCAATTTTTTTCTATTATTCCATTTTATACTTTTACTTTATTTTATTTTTGTTTTTCTAAATTGTTTATCATTGAACCTTTTCTACATTTTTCTGTACTATTATTTTACACATAACCTTATCTAAGCTTTTGCATTAATGTTTAAATCGATTTCCTTAATTCCTTTGATGATCTATAACCTCTTTAAATTTGTTCTTTGGTTTCACAACCCAATCTCAGTTAAATCTCTTTGTACTCTGGAGACCAGGTTTTGTATTTATTTCCCTTGCCCAAAAGTTAACCCAACCAATTGCTATTCATCTTTTTTAGGTCTTTCTTCGGTAGCTCTGTATCATTATTGATTTTTTTTGTTTATTTACTTTATTTCTTGCTAAATGCATTTTTTTTATTTAAAAAGGCATTTACTCACGACTAATCTATAGATACACATATCTTATTATCTCCATAATTTAGGCAGACATGGGTCGGATATCCGCACTCTGATTTTGCAATGTTTATACAAAGTAAGTGAGAACCGAACCGTCAATCCAAAACAAATAATCCAAGGACGATGGCAACATCAGAAACAAAAAAGAAACAGAGACACAGCATGAGTACGGCACAGAAAAGAAAAATGAAGACACACATGACAGATTGTGGCATGTGATTATAATTTTCAGCCATTGTGGGTGTTTCCTGTTATCCATTCTTTTACACATACTCAAGGATGAACAACCCGGACCAAATATAAACTAAGGGTGAGATCAGGTGTACCGGCAGAATAAGCATCTCCTTCAAAGGTCTTAGGACTGCAGTTTTTTTTTCTTTTTGCTCATATTTCTCGATCATTGGTATAAGAAGTATTTAAGTTTAATGGGAATATCTAAGAGTGTTACTTCCATTTCCATTTCTAATTAGTCGAGGTCTTCAATAGAGACAAGTTCAATTTCGTTAAACAATAGTTCACTGTTCAACTGATTCACTCTGAGAAACGGCATTCTTATGGCAAAGTTCATCAAATTGAGGTGTTTTGGATCATCTCTTCTTGGACTTTGTTAATTTTTCCTGAGAAACGTCAAATATTTGATGTAAACTTCTGGTGTTGATGTCTTTAAAAGGACTTCGTTTATGGTTTGTTTGGTTCGAAATCGTAGAGCTATAAAATTCGTACATGAACGGTTTTCTAGTGCAGTAGGTTGGCAAAAGGGGGAAAAAGTGTGAGTCTTGTCTTGGCTTCTCTTGTGTTGTTCAAAATGAGTTCTGTTTCAAAATTGCTAGGGGCATTGATCACCGGCAAAGGCCATGTGATCGACAAACATATTGTAATGGCCGAATAACTCTCTCTTTATGTTAAAGAACTGGTGAAATTTGCTATAGTAAGGCATCGTCTGGTTCTGTTTATCTTATGAAAAAAAAACGTTTTTCAGCTCGGCTGTAACTTGCAGAGCGGGTTTGTTGCTCGTATCTGATTTCATACAGGCAGGTCGAGTTGTAACGACGGTTCTGTTTGTCATTTAGTTTTGTAACTGGCTAACTGAGTGGTTTCCTGCAAGCAATTTGGTTGGTTAATTGCTTGATAATTTCTCTATGGTGAAATAGCGACGTCATGTTACTTTTAACAGATTGAAAATTTCAAATGATGATGCAATCGATCGTGACGTAAACCCTTTTAGGTGTACGGATCGATGATTCTTTCGAATTATACTGAGTCATAATAAGAGTGTTTCATTCGCGTTACGCTTTTCATATTTATTTAGATATTTTTGCATGTTCTGATTTGAATAATTATTTAACTTATATTAGTTTTTCTAACTAAATTTCAAAGTTGTTTTGCATTTTCAACAAGGTTTCTACAATGTTGACCACTGTTGACACATTTGTCGCGCCTTATTTAATACAATTAACACAATTTTCTCACATGTTTTTAATTTTCTGCTTGGTTTAACATTTTTGTGACTATTTTGTATTTTGATCATGATTTGCATGTTTTACAATTCTTTCCTATACCCTTTAAAGTTTTTGATTGAGTTTTCATTTTCTTTGCATTTTTTTAATACCATCACAAGTGTTTTGTTCATTTCAACCGTTTCGCGACTTTTTTTATATTTTGTTTTATAAATTTGAAACATTTTTCAACTTTTTTTATCAAAGGTTTCTGTTTTATTTTCAATTTGTTTGCAGCGTTTGAAATTTAATCACACATTTTTTTTCTGAATTACCGTTTTTTTATATCTATTTTTTGAACTATATTAACATGTTTTCTATATTTTGTACGTATTTTTCAATTTAATTTCCATTTTGTTAGAAACTGTGAATTTTTATTATTGTTATAATTTTTACAGTTTTTCTATTATTATTTTTGCTTTTACGTAAAAGGAAGTGGGAAATAAACGAAAGTGTGAGACACAGGTTAGATGTATTAGAAAAGGCGCGACAAATGTGAAAATTGTGGAGTACATTATAGTTACATTGTGAAAAATAAAGAACATTCTTAAATAAGTATAAAAAAACAGACGAAAATCTTAAATAAATCATTTCATAAACACGTAAAACATCTTAAATATGCGAAGCGTAACGCAAATGAAACACTCGAGAATTGCTGATCCGTGCACCTACAAAATGATTAATATCATCAATCTATTGCATCATCTTCTGGAATATTCCATCTTTTAAAAGTAACATTACGTCATTATTTAAACATAGAGAAAGTAACCGACCAATCAAATTGTAGGAAAATCGACCAATCGGTAAACACATTACAAAAAATAAGTTACCTTACAGGCAGTAATATAATCACACTTTCTGTTTTAGTTTTGATTCTAGTAGAACATTCACCCTATGGGCGAAATATTTGTATCTCTTTTTATGTTTGAATGGAGTGACCACATTACCTTAGAATCAAAACAAAGAGAGAAAGTGTAATTATACTTACTACAGCTGATGTACCGATATGATCAAGGCTACGAGCGTATTTAATTTCAATCAGGCCTTGAAAAAAGAATTAAGATTCTATTGTTATTTGTTCTCTATGAGTTTTTTTTTCTTACATTTTTCGATTTCTGGATTTCCAATGTTCTGCTTTCAATTCATGTTTGATATGATTTGCCGTGATATTGGATTTTTTATTTGGAATTTTCCCTTTTTCTATATTTTTGCTTCGGTATTCGTTTGCCGATGTACCTATCTGTTTAAATAATCTAATATGCCTTTTTTTTGGGGGGGGGGAGGGGGTTTGCTTTTTATATTGACAATCAACTTGATATACCGTTCCGAACTTCTTTTTTAATTAAATACTTTATATGAACGTGGCACGAACCATTCAGAGATTGCTTTATATTTTTTCCATTCTAATCCAAACTGCAAATGATTACTGCATTCAAATTTAAATACTATGGAAGCACGTATAGTCATACATTTTTGTGGTTAACACAAATAATAATGTTTAGTGGATACGTATATTCGTTGTTTCAAACTCAGAGGAAGAGATGCATTTCGTTGAGAACTTAATTGGTCGTTTTCCACGAAAACTGGATCACTACGGTCAATTCTTTCACTGTACTTCAATTTTCAACAACAAATATTAAAAATCTATACATTTTTTCTTTGCAAATATTTCGTATTAAAAACAACACGATTAACCATATCTGTTTTATGCTTATCAATGTAGATATGTCTAGGTGTAGTTGAACATCTTCCAAGGAGAACAACAGTTCCGATAAATACAATCGTAACAATGAGAGATATTGAAGATGCCATGACGATGATCATTAATGAAGAAACTTTATCCTGAAAATACAGAATAATAAAAAAAATGTGAATTAAGATGAGTTATTTCTGCAAAAAGGTACGAATATGTGATTAAATAAATAACAAACACATTTACATTGTAAATATATGTACAAAATCAAATGTTATATCCCGATTTCTATGCTTATACTGTGGACACTTTCAAGCGTTTTTAAATATTTCTTAAATCGTGCATTATCATTACTATTAACCTTAATTCAGGTTATTTATCATCATATAAAAAGTTATGTAATCAATTGGTGTACAGTTTACGTTTGTGTTGATATTCATTGAATACAGGACACTTTCTTGGTAATACGGAATTTTTTAAAGCTAGTAGCAAGTGGGCCCTTTTGGCTTGTATACTTTGTAAGGAAGTCCGTATTAAGGATATAATTTCCTGAGATTTCAGTCTCGTTTTGAATTCTCGTTTATTAATCATTCTTAGAAACAGTTAAAATTGTTTAATGGTTTATATTATATAATGACCTTCAAAAATGGTGACAAAAAATTATATACTTACGAATAGTAGTTTTCAAGAAATGAAAAATTAGAATTTCTTATCAAAATTCCCCATTGATCTCAGTCAGAATTATGCCCCCTTCACACTTACGATTTTTCTCACGACCTCTTACGATTTGAACAAATCGTAAGAGTTTCACGATTCCGTCACGATTTGACCACCTTTACGACCGACTTAAGACTTGTTACAACTTATTTACGATTCATTACGAGTGATTCCGACGTATTTACGACTAATTTCTAAGATTCGTTACGACTGAATACGGGTGATTTACAATCCGTTACGACTATTTTACGATTTGTTGCGATGATGATACGATTTGTTACGATTTATATTTTATTTTTACGAGCTAGTTACGATTTTTTACGTGTTTTTATACAACTTAATTGCGAGTCCGTTCCGAGTTTTTACGATTTTTTGGTCCATCTTCATTCAGCAACTGACATCCAAACATGCTGCATGGGAGAAACAAGTTGCTCTTATACCAAAAATATTTGCAATTGTTACTGGCATCGGCCCAGACTGAAGAAGAAGAGGCACAGCGACAGCGGCCAGTAAGGAGGAAGCGTCATGGAGCCCGTAGGTGGGTTTGGTGCATGGCCTGGCTCTGCCGAAGGACCCTTTTCAGTCAGTATGACCAGCTCCTACATGAGCTTAACCAGGAAGACCCAGCTAGTTACAAAAACTTCCTTAGAGTTGATGCAGACCTATTACCCCAGCCATCAGGAGGGAGTCAACCAAGATTTAGGTACTTATACATTTTATATATTTGTTTATCCATAATGTAATTTTCTATGACGTAATTGTAGATTTGCAGTTCTTGACTATTAAAAGCCACCGTTAGCTACGCATTTTAAATCGGTTTAACTATACCTTCACCAGGAGGGGTATATTTAAAAATGTACGTCCTGTTGTTCTTTCGTTCGTCAGACAAAACTCCTTTGATCGTCTACTCATCTGTCCGTCCTATATAACTCAAAGGATTTTGATCAAATTTTTAACATATTACCGATCTACAGTAAATAATGAAAAGATAGGGGGTAAATGTACACGAGAAAGTTTCAATACATACGCTCGTATTATAGTTCATCATCCTGAAGTCGCGCTAATTGTAGTTATGCGCCATTATATTTTTCGTCTGTTTTAAGGGAGCCACTCGAGCCAGGATTTAAATTAGCTGTAACTTTACGGCACCTAGCTACTGGTACGAGTTATGGAGATCTGATGTATGCGTTTCGTGTGGCTAGAAACTCGATATCACTGTTTGTACCTGAAGTTTGTGAAGCAATTTACTCAACTTACAAAGACGAAGTTATGCCAGACAACATAACAGAAGAAGATTGGTTGCGTATTTCAGCCGAGTTTGAAAGAGTATGGAACCTTCCATACGCTTGCGGTGCGTTAGATGGAAAACATGTCCGAATCAGGAAGCCTGCTGACTCTGGATCGTTTACAACTACAAGAATTTCTTTTCTATCGTGATGATGACCCTAGTGGATTCTGACTACAAATTTATATGGTTAAGTGTTGGTGCATATGGAAGTTGTTCTGATGGTCAGATATTTAGAGAATGTGAATTGCGACCCATGATGGAAGAAGGAACTCTTGGTCTGCCACCACCATCACCACTTGCACACGCTGCCAGAGACATTCCGTACTTTTTAATTGGTGATGATGCCTTCCCACTTCGCTCATGGATGATGAAACCCTACTCAAGACGACATCTTGACCATGACGAGCGCATCTTTAATTACAGACTGTCTCGGGCTCGTAGAGTTGTAGAGAATGCATTTGGCATTCTGGCAATGAGGTTTCAGAATCTACTTGGGACTATGCAACAAAAGCCAGAAATTGTAGATTCCATAGTCTTGGCTTGCTCTACTATTCACAACTTACTTAGGATCAGACGACGTGCCGAGGTACACGGGTATGTTGATGAAGAAGATAACAATCATAACATGGTTGAAGGACAATGGCGACGAGGCCCACAACTTGCTGTTGGAGATGCAGGCTATCAGAGAAATGTTGGAAACACTGTTGGTATTGCACATAGGGACTATCTTAAAGAGTATTTTAATTCAGAAGCAGGGGCTGTTGAGTGGCAGGAAAACATGATTTGACGCTAAATATATACCTTAATTATGTTTTATTGTATTATGTAATTGAAGATGCAGGATTGACTATTGTATTGTATGCATAAGAGTACGAGTGATTCATATGAAAACAATCTTATAACATGAAATTATATTTGGATTTGTTATGAATTGTGAAATTTTATTTTGTTTGTCTCTATGGATTTCCTTTTAAAACATGTCTACCAGATAAAGCAACGTTTAATATATAAATGGTTTGAAAGAAAAACTGCTTGGGCGACAATTCACAACAAACACTAGATCACTTGCGACGAAAACTATCTGATTCAATGGGTCACACTTGTCATGCGGTCAAGTCAAAATTGAAGTTAAAATCTTGTTTAATTCTCAAAACATTTTACAAATAAAACAAACTAAAAGAACATTTTCCAATACAAAAACCATTTTATGTCAATACCCGTTATTCAAAATAGTCCATTAACTTAACTGTTATCACAGCGTCGTCACTCGACGGATCACTGAGCGTAGAACTGACCACTTTAGTCAAAGGTAATGTTCACGGACGGATCAGGGTTTATAGTCTCGTATGCATCAGTTAAGGCTGTTGCAGTATCTGTTGAAGTTGATGTCATAGTTGCAATGTTGGATGTTTGATGCTTGATGCTTGATGTCCAGACAGGACCTGGCAGGAGTATGTGGTAGATTGTAGCTGTCCCGGCAGGACAGGTTGCAGGTTGCTCGGTTGAAACTCGGTCCACTGGTAGCGACCATGTTGTTGCAAGATATCTGCAGGTGGGTTTGATGCGGCTAAGTTGCGTGCCATGATATAATCGGTGTTCAATTGAGGCGGTGGTGTCTGTCTCATGTAATATAGAGGTTGTAGGTCTATGTCTTTGAACTGTAGACAGCTGCACTGGTGCTTGGAATGTGGCGAGTTGTGGTGCTGTATTACTTGCTTGATGAAATGGCTGTGTAAATGTAAACGGAGGCTCAGTAGATTGTCGAAAATTGAATGCCGGCGGTTGTTGACTTTGTCGACGTTCCTGGTTTGACAATTTTACATAATCCATCGCCTTACTGATTGCTTCACTTGTGAAATCATCCAAGCAGGAAGGTGTCATCTTAGCCATAAGCATACCGAGGAAATCGCAGGTTTTCTCAATATCATTTTTTGGCTCAGTTAGCTGCTGTGAGACTTTATCGAGATAGTCGGAGATTGTTGCTTTCGGCGATGGTGTTGTAGCAGACGACTGCGGTGTACTTTTACGTGTAGGCACGTACAATACAGATGACTCACTGCAGTCAGACTGTAGTTCAGGTTTTCTGATCTTTGACCCTTTCGTGGCCCTTGTTTGACAGACGTACGGCTTAAGGAACTCAAACTTATCTAACAACCATATGGTTCTAGGTGTTATGACTTCATCTTTATCGTCAGCACCAGCACCTGATCGTGTTGCAGCTTCTTTTCTCTTTATCTCCCTCACGTACACGGTCCTTAACGATGTATACCACCTGCTGAGGTCGCCAGGTGTCAACCAAAGCTTCTGTTCCATCTCCAACCAAGTACGATCCCTCTTTTGACGATTCTTAAATTCAAAACTAGACTTGTCATAAAGAAACCGGTTAGATTTTAGCCATTCAACGACCTCATCCTCCTCTTCATTCGGTAGTGACCTGGTCTTTTTTGCTCTTAGTTTCCGTTTCTTCTGTTTCTAAAAATATAAGACATTGTCAATATTTTGTGTATGAATATTTCATCATCAATATTACATCAAATAGCATCTTCGTGTTTAGTGTCTGAAAGACGTTTATGAACAAGCATAAAGTATTAGCAATTCAGTGAAGTGAAAAGCTTGTATGATAATTTCGAATTAAATCTATGAAATATTACACATTTCAATAACAACTGTGCACTCTTGTTCGGCCTTTAATTACTGGCTTTGTTATTTATACAGGTTTGGGTACCCATAAACCAGTTCAACCCTACCACTGTCTTTAGCTAGTGCCGGTACCGGGTTCCTATAATCATTTATGTCTGTTTGTTTGTGTGGTGTTTTTTTTTCTTGGTGTTTTTCGGTTATTGCGGGTGTTCACTGTCATCTCTTCTTTACAATGTATTTCTTGGGACATTTACTCCATATCACTTCTGTTTATTGGTCAATATTAATGTATCATTTTGGTTTACCATTTTTGATGTGGTAGAACCTGAAGCTGCCGTATCATCAGTAGCATCACTTCTGTAAGGCGAGGAGTCACGATCACTTGCTGCTGTATCTATGTCAGCTTCAGTATCTTGCATGTCAACCGAATTTGGCTGCTCTTGTGTATCAATGGATGGAGTCTGCTCTTCGACTTCAGGGGTTTCTAGCTGCGGCTCTGGTTGTGCTTCTGGTTCAGGGGAAGGGGAAGGTAAGCGTAATCTCTTCCTCTTTCCAGCTGTTTTTCTCTTCGGAGCCATGGTTGTGGATATTTATACAATGCGACACCTTTGAATTTTCAATAACGTCTGAAAGATAGTGTTTAATTTGGCAGGGTATATATACTCCGTTGACAATGGTAAAGAGGTTGTAAAGGGGCTGTAAAGGGGTTGTAATTGTTCGCAAAGAAATCGTAAATGGTTGTACAGTGATCATTAAAACTCGTAAACGGTTGTAAAGTGATCGTAAGACAATCTTAAAAAGGTCTTAAGCAGTCGTAAATGAATCGTAAACTAGTCGTAGCAGATCATTTATCAATTTGCTTACGATCTCTTTACAACTTCTTGCAACTACTTTACGAGTGACTAAGACTTGTTAAGACCGGTTTACAACTACTTTACAACAATGCCAGGTCGAGAAGAGTTTTACGATATTTTTTGACATGTCAAAAATTTAGCCTCTTTTTTCACGACTTCTCACGACTGTCTACGACTTATGAAAACTTATTTAAGACTAACCACGACTTATTAACGATCTCTTACGACTAACTAAGATTGACAAAAAATTGTCAAATCGTAAGAGATCGTAAGAAAAAATCGTAAGTGTGAAGGGGGTATTAAGCGTTTTGGGGGCAAGGGGAAATAAAAATTATTTTTTTAAGAAAAGTATGCATCTTATCATATGACTTCGTTTCTAGGTTCGTGAAGATATAATTGTCCAAAAATTGGTGAGTTTAGAATGTTACGTTGATGGAAAATTTTTAAAATCTTGATTTTTACACATTTTCCGATATCTTCAATTTGACCCCCCAAAAAAGCAACATTTTCTTACAAAACTTCCTTAGATCATCTTGGACTTATGCTTTTTATTAATGATATTTCTTCAGAGTAATAAGATCTATCAATCTCGAAACATTGACAGAAAATTTAATGGTAGGAATCAATATTTTTAACAAAAACGGCCCCAAATTACCCGGGAACCACCCAAAACAGGGATTTTCAAATAATAATAGCACAAAAAATACACATGGGCATAAGCTTTTCTTTCAAAAATGTTTTTTTTAGGGTTTTTGCATTCTAAAAATATAGGTTTCGAGAAAAATTTGATGCAGGAATAGTCTACCCCTCAGGAGAATATATCTTTGAAACAAAATTTTATATATTTCTTTTATCGGTAATTAGAAAGAGATAACTATAATCACAAAGTCAAGATAACAGTTAATACGTACAATGGCCATAAATTACATAAGTTGTCGAAATGCGCATATGTAAAAAAAATAAATGAACGGTAACTTCGGTATTTTAATATTTACAATCACAAACCACAACCCACAAGGGAACCACACTAAGTTCGCGCAACGAAATTTGGCGCAACTCAAATCGATGTAGCTATTTTGATTAAAAGACTATAATGAAACATATATGTATCATTTTCTAATATTTTGCCGTTACTCTTCATATATTTGCCGAAATAATCGATGTTAAAAATATTTTCCATAGATTTGATGTTACTTTCACTCAAATTTTAAAGAAATGCGATGTTGGAGTGATGGATGAATGATTTACGCAAACCAAAAAAAAAAGTAATGAAAATCAGCCAAATGCCTTGCCGATAGATTACTTATTTGCATATATGGGAGCTTGTATGTTGTTCATTCCGATGGTCAATGAGCAAACAGAATTTTGATTTATTTACTAATTTACATAAAAATGTTTTGTTAAAAATGTGAATAGAAATCAACTTACAATTTACTTAAAATAATATGAATTTATTTTTTGCTGATACTTTATCAAGTAATCAGTTTATTACTTTTTTGCTACAAAATCAATTCCGCGAAAAGTTTATGCATTCATGTGTTTTTTGGTTAATGGACTTCCAAATGTTTTGGTTTTAATCTGCACTGATGAGACATAAGGACAAGGGGCGTTAAGGGCAGTTTTTGGTCCTAAAATAGGCGATATTTTATCACATACTTTAGTTCTGCAAAAATGCATTCACCCTTCTTAGTGATAAAGTCATTTTGTCAAATTTCTATATGATGACGTCACAAAGGGCTAGTGAATTTGCCTACAGATGGAAAATAAGCCAAATTCAGGATAAAACCTCATGAAAAAACAAAAAGTTAGGCATCCCCGCACCTCTGAATCAACTTCAAAATTTGTCTGTGAAAAGAAAGTTCACTAAATAAGACGTAGTAAAAACATTTTCTTGTTTCACGGTGGGGGATACTTTTCGAGACAAAAAACGTCCGCATTCAAAATGCATGAAGCTTAAAAATAGAGAGTAGGCTATTCGTCGAAGAAAAGAGGATTTTAAAGTTCATCATCACCAAAGTATATTCTTGGGAATCTATATTTATCTTTGCGCAGTTTACCTGCGATCGCCTTCTTTATTCCCGAATATTTATTAATGTCTCAATAATATTTGGTAGTTGGGTTTTAGATTAGGGTTATTACCTTTCAACATTCTTATTTATTGTTAATTGACAACGTTGAAAAATGTAATGCATGCCGTTTCCTCAAAGTTCAAAATAAAAATACAACTAAACATCAAATCGTGTTTTTTTTTTAATTCGCTTGACAACATTCCTCGCGTAGATACTAGATGTTTACGTAGATGCTTAGATGTTTACATGTAACTAGGTGTTTCTGAGAGGTTCGCGTTTTTAGCAGCATAAAATTAATCTTACAAATCCTTACCTGTTTTGACGAAAAAAATTACGTCAAGATAATTGCTTTACTCACTGGAGATTATTTGATAAATTTTATAATGTCAAACATAATCATTTACTGTTGTAACAAATTGCAAACCACGACTCAATAAAGTAAAATGAAATCTTAACTTGTGACCACGTTTTTGTCAAAAGTAGATATACGTAACATCAGGAAATTACCTTTTCTTTAGAGGACCCTTTCAAAATGAGTAAACCCTAAACTTATGTTGAACACGGCCATAAACTAAGCATTTTTCTTTTGAGATCTTGTGGTACTTCCAAATATTTAAACATGCATGCATACATTTAAACACTATATTCAAATAATGTACAGTGAATTCTCGATTTCATTTGGGTGACATAATTGATTTATATCAGTGTAAAGATTGCATGTCTGAAATCTCCCCTTTTAAGTTCAAATATTATCTACTGTAATAGTCCTACGTTTTCTTGTTTTATTTTTTGTTTTTTGTTTTTGTTTTTTTTTTGTAAAAAAATCATTTAGTTGTATAGATACTGTAATCTTAGGCGCACATTTATCCGACAATTTATTTGTGTCCAAGGGGTCGGTTCATTTAATTAGGGTATTACCCCCATTTTGGAATCAGGACTTTGGTCTTATTTTTGGCGAATTTTGAATTTGACCACTGGAGACCATGGACTCCACGCACTCAAGAGCCTAGTACTTTTTTGTGGTACAAACTAAAAAAAAAAACCAAAACACTAAAATAAAAAAAGATAAAAAAAATAGAATGAATGAAAAATGGACTTTGGACTTGATCTCTATTTCGGGTACACTCTGGAATCAAAGACGGAGTATACCCTCTCTTATATATCTGGAGAAAGTAAAAAAGGGTCTAAGTGGATCTTTTGTTTTGTTGATTAAAAAAAAACATTCAACTCAAAAAAGATTTGGTGAAGAAAATATTCGAAAAGGTAGTTTTACAATTTAGCGTTTATTCCTCTCTTTGACAATGTGCAAATGTTTAACATGTTCTTAAAATCCATATGACCTCAATGTATCAAGTCTCCCATAAGTTGTAACTAGTAGAAAACAGACAAAATCTTACTTAGTAGATTCCAACTTACATGTAACTGAACACACAACTAAGCACATTTTATTTACACGCATAGTATACCTTTAGGATAACTCGATTTGGCACACATATAAAAAAAATATAGTAAACGACAAAAAATCAAACGTATTTTTAAGTAACTGATGGCAATTAAGTGTAAATGACGAACACGACAGTATTTCGACTTGTTTTACTTTTTACATCTTTTCTTGTCTTACCTTTAAATGACAGTACTCCATTGAGTTTAAAATGAGTTTCCATACCTCGCATTATCATTTACAAGCCCGTTAATTCTCTCTTGAACGATGTCCCTCGTGTGATTTTGATATCTACACTATGTTCTGTCACACATAAAAAAATAAGTTTAAATTCAAATCTCGCATGTAAAATGTAGTTTGAACGGATGTTTTCGTATTCTCCCCTATCCGACTAAAACACTTGCCTGGTTTTTAAGTGTTATACTAATAGACAAGCAAACGGCTTTATATCACAGCTTCGGCTAGGGTTTCCGGATTCCTTTTCACTATATGTCAAATGAATACTGAAGCAAGAGCCATATATCCAGAATGCATGGCAATATAAGGATTACATACAGAGAACGTAAATGAGAAAGTAAATAAAACAAACGCCACAAAAATAACTCACAATGTGAACCCCTTAAAACAGAAGTGTCATCGGGTGGTGTTCCGGAAGGGTGAGCATGACCTGCTTCAAATGTGACACCCGTCATACAGCTAGTAAAATATATGTTATTGAAAGATCAAAATGTCTGAAATGTGTATTGTACTATATTTGAATGTTAAATTGTTATATATGTGATTTAATAAAATATGTTTACATCAAATGAAGCTTAGCGGTGACATCATATATATATGCTTTGCCATTTCCCCCTATTTTTTTTTTTGTTCCCTTGGTTGACCAGTTTGCGAATACATCTATACGCTTTCGTTATGCAATATACTCATCAGTATTTTCATACTTACACATGCTTATTTCATTCTTTATTTGCTATTTTCATTCAACTTTGGTAGAAAGGAATATCATAATATTCATTAAATTCGTAACATAACGCCTCTAGAACCAAAACAAACTAATCGTATGCTGGTAATGTTTATACACTCTAAACAGAAAATTGTGCTTTGTTTTTGGTGTCCTTCAGATATGACTTGAATGGAAATTCATCGGAATGGTTTGTGGCTTATATTTTTCAAACAACACAGCTGTAAATCAAAAGGAAGTATAATATCTGACTCTTTTAAACACGATTTCATAATCATCTGATCATACGTTGAAAACGGTCCATAAAGGGAACGAAGTTAACGGCTAAATCGTCGAAGTTATTTTCAAAATGGTGATAAATCCAGACTTTCAAGGATGCCAAGCAAAGGTTATTGCAAAGCCCCACATTTTATTTTGCCTATTAGTTTTCCATGACCTACATCTTCTGACACTCAAACATGTTACATGTAGAACAAACTTGTTCAGTACTATTCAGGGAACGTTTTATTCCATTGGTGGTAAAAAAAATCCTGGTTAATTATCCGACGTGACATCACAGTACTGGATTGACCAGGGGATTTTAATCTTACATCCAAATATAGTGAGGTGAAACAATCGATGTCACCTATATCATCTATGTAAATTATCGAATTTTTAAATTACAATATCTTGAAATAACTATGATCTTGAAATTCGGGTATGATATTAAGATTGACTGTCGAGTTTCGTAAGTATATCTTGCAAAATGAATGAGTAAATCAAAGTTGAATTTACATAGATTATAGTTGTAACGGTTGTGCTGTGAAACAGTTATAGAAGATGATCTAATTATCTACCCCGAATTTTAGGACTCGGAGAAATCCTGAATATGTTATGTTGCGGAGGAAATAACTTTAATTTGTGATGTGAAGGACAATAAATTTAATGCAGAAATGGAACAGTCCGTGTTTAAATGCAGAACTTTAAAGTTTGTGACTTTAATTGCAAAATATTTTAAGACAATCATATTTATTTCAGGAAAATGAACTTATACTATATATTTTATAAGTGACAAATGTTCTTGGTCGGAATTGACCAGAGGATCCGAACGAGAACCTCTCCGTTTGGCTTAGCGACTGCAGTCTGCTAAATAAATTTGCTTTTGGAAATTTAGAACGCATTGTTTGGATATGTAAATGTTATTTTGATCATTTTGTTGTTGTACTAGTACATTTTTCTCTTTATTAAAATATGTAAACTTTTAGTATTGTTTTCTACCATAACTCAGATCCCAGAGGAACGAACCGTCTTGATATCGTCATTTGGCGTCTGTCTGTCTGTCGTCGCCCGGTATCAAGACATGTCAGTACACACGAGGGGACGGCGACACAGCGGACACCCGACCCTCCTGTTACATTTTTGGTGGCCAGTGTGGGGATCTGAGGCGAAACATTGGCAGAAGGTTATACTCTACTCACATATAATTTGAGAAAATGTATTTTTCAGAGTAAGCCTTTAAAACTGCTGATTTTGCAGGTGTAATTAGACAGACATGGGTCTGGAAGCCATCAGGTTGTAACGTAATGTTTTGTTGTCATTTGAAATTTAATTCACACTTACAGTGTTAGACAATATGAACAATGAACACATATAAAATATTCTACTGTTTATGCCCTCATGTAGTTCATGGGGCTTATTTTTGTTATATTTTATTGTATACCGACAAACCATGATGATCTGCATAAATTGTCAGGAACAGTGTCACAAACCGGAGAAGCTATCTTCCGAAGAAAGTATTAGAAGGAGTCAGCATATTTACATACACTGCTATTTACACAATGTACATTTAATAGTTTATAATTGTGGTGTTGATGGAGTGTATTGAAGATACATACTAAATGTCACGCAGGTAAGTTAAGGCACTTTCACGTAAATTTTGCCATAGGGAGATAACTCTGTATTTTACCATGACGTCACGCTGTCAATCACTCCACGTCATCTCGGGTATTTGTGATATTTCGGTTCAACATACGCGTAATGTGTAATCCCTTACGAACAAATTGCCTCTCCCGCGAATACTTCTTGCGAATATCTGGCAAACTTCGCTGCACATTCGCTGCGAATAAACTTTCACTTGTTAAATCAATATTAGCGGCATATTCGCTGAACATTCACTTTTCGCATGCAAATTAGTTCTGCCGCGAATAGTTATAACGAATATGCAGCGAACTGGAGTTCTGCTGCGAATAAGTTCGCAGGAAACAATCGTTGAGTATTCGCCATAACTATTCGCAGCAAAACTCATTTGCATGCGAAAAAAGAATGTCCAGCAAATTTGTAGCGAATATAGTCTGCTGCGAATATGTAGCAAATAGTTTACTGCGAATATGTAGCAAATAGTTTACTGTGAATATGTTGCGACATATATCCAAAATGGTAACCAGCAGAGACCATAGCTATCAGAAAATGAAATACATTAAAAATATTCTTTTCTGTATATATCCCTAGTGTGTGATCAAGCTTGGTCACAAGTCTTTGAGGTCCTCTTTCAAACATTGACAGTAGAATACAGAAAGAACAAAGGAGTGGCATTTAGTATTTACAAAAATCAAAGTCCAAGACATGGCAAAAATGAAAACACAGGAAACAATTATGCTAGACAACCACAAAGCAAAGAAACAAAAAAACAACATTCAAAGCAAGGCACTCACAGTGTGAAGTTATGTAATTTAGGTCTGCAGCAAATCCAAGATGCTATCCACCCATAAGAAACTGTATGGCCTATTGGACCTTTACAAATTTCACAAATGTATGAGCAAAATGTCTGGCCAGACGAAGACCCATACTTTTGGGTCATAATATTTAAATTACCCAAACATGTACTAAAAATGCCAGCTCTATCTGTTTAGGGGCATGTAATGCTATATGAATAGGAGAAGAAAAGACTAATTCTCGTGCTATATGAATACAAAAATGTAGGAGAAGAAAAGACTATTTTTTAAAGTACAGCTTGACTTTGCAGAGTGTATAGCCAGACTTTTTCAACAGGTGTCCATCCTGCTCATTTAAGTATTTCAGGCTATTTTGCGAAAGTACAGCTTTACTTTTTTCAACAGACTCGTTAAATATTTCAATCACATGTGCTACAAATAGCATTGATCTGCCTGAAAATGTCAATCTTGGATTCGAACTAAAATCTAGGAAGAAAAAACTTATACAAGGTACTCATGATGTCTCAATCCATCTGTTTTATTACATTGTTTAATATATCATAGTATAAAAAAGAAAAAAGCATGCATAATACGTTACCGCTACTGTGGTACATTGATACTTGAAATCAGCAATGCATCGATATCGATCTGTTGTTCAGCTCTATGCATACTTAACACTTTCTGAAATCCTGACCATGAATCTTATGGTGAAAAGCTAGATTGTTCAGCAGATGTACATGTAGTAGAACAAGGTACAGTGCAGGGTATCCAATTATCTTCTTTCGTGTCTTTTCTGTTTGTTATAGATTGTTGCCACAACTAACAACTGTCTAATGATTCTTAACTGGATGGCAAATACATATATCTTCTCTGAAAAGTAAATAATAAACCACAAAGAATCATGTTGAAATTTAGTACCAGTAATTATCCAGTGAATTTTTGGATCAAAATCTGCTAATTTTTAACCAATGTACATGTAAATAAAATTGAAATTAGTATTTTGACCTTCCACCCATGAAAACTATAGTGGTACCGTGACAAATCACTGTGATAGACATGTCCTTCTCTGAGAGTGGATCTAAATATCTTTTTTCCTATTTGAGATCATTTCCTTCTCTCTTTTGTATTAAGAGTGGTGTATTATACCACTTAAAATGCAGAAAAAATAATTGAGATATCTCTTAAAGATAAAAAGTTATTCAGTATCACTCTGAGAGTGGGACATGTCTTTCACGGTGATTTGTCACGGTACCACTCTTTCTGTACTGTAAGTCTACATTGTCATGACTGTCGAATTTAACCATACAATTGATACATGATAATTCTTATGTATGTACAAAAAAATGTATGTACCTGTACAATGTATGTTCCGTATATTTCTCCTCTAATTTAGGAGCATGGTCATGGAATTTTTCATGTAATGCATTTTTGTTTTTTTTCATATACAGAAAATTTAGTGTTTCCGAATTCAAAGGCCAAAAAAGTTTGAATAAGCACTGTTCACAAACATCTTGCAAAGTAATAAATATATATTGTTTTGTTGTTAAAAACTATAATAAAGGAAAACTGGATAAATTAAGAAAGTGGAGCCTGGAGGTTAGGGTACCCATTGGGGGATGACCATTCAAAGGTGAGGGGGAGCATTTAATTATTTTGTCAAGCCAGAATATCTATTCCTGAAAATTTGCTAGTCAGAAAATTTATTTTCAAGCCCTTAAGGGCAAGATTAATATTTCTTTTGCTTTTACTACACTAATATAAACTGTGCCTTCCTTAATGGGAAAAAAGTCTTTGTTTATTGCATGGAGACACTAAATATAAATAACATAAATATAATATTAATCTAAACCCAACCCTTTAAATGCTTAACAGTGCACTGGGAGTTTAAAAAAAAAACCCAAGAATTCCATGCAGTTGCCTCACGTTTAATTACCCTTGTACATTTGTATTTTCAGTAGCACTTAGCATATTAAATACATGTGCATGTACACCTGTCAGTTTAAAAATCATTTGCAGATACAAAGGGGGGGGGTCCGGGGGTTTTAACACCCCTTTTTTCTGGGCAATCATGTATTTTTTCATGAATATCCTGGTGCTTTACCTAGAAAAACCCTAAAAAATTTCGCACCAATTTTCTTTAAATTCTATTTGTAACCCCACTTTTCAAATTGCCTGGATCCGCACCTAAAAATGCGCCTGCAGAACATATATACATTGTCCCTTGGTGTCCCTTGCAGTCTGACAGGGATCTGGGTGGTTCTGATACATGTTAAAATATTTACTGTATTACATATAGTGTGTGTTTAAACTTCTTGTTAATATTGATATTGTGTCAAATCATTGTATTACTGATTTTATTTGCCCCGTTGTGGGCCCTGATTTGGTCAAATAAAGTATTCTATTCTATTCT
>MJUU01040657.1:0-55010 GCA_002080025.1 Modiolus philippinarum
ATAATGCACCACTTGTTGTTTGTCTAACAACCATGGTCTAAAGTATTGTACAAGTAAACAATTCGGAACCACTTGCTACTAATTGTGTCAATTGATCAGTTTGCTCATCCCTATTGTCTTACGTGAAAGCTATGACAACGAGTAAATAAAAAAAATATCTATGCACAAGATATTAACACCATTTTGATAAATACTTCATTTAAAGCAGTTCCATATCCCTTAAAGGTTCCATAATTAGGATCAGTTCCGGTTTGAGTGTAACAATATTTTTCTCGGAATTAGTTTTCAAGGTAAATCCAGATAACTGTAGCCACTACCTAAGAAAATATATTTACGATGATAACGATAACTCCGATATACAGAAAATGCCATCGAATATTGCACTGTTTGTAGAAAACATTTCACCCAGAAGAACTTTTAATTTTGTGTCAACTATAATTAATGGTTCCATTTAATTCATGTTCATGATCGACAACAAAGCAGTCAATGTTTACGGAATAGCTTTTATTGCATATAATCAATACAGATCAATATGTTAAATGCAGAGAAACAGACATAATTACAAATATTTGTAAATTAACTGGCACTTGAATACAATAAGCCAGTGAAAGGGATATTCACATGCTTCAACAAAACAGACTTTTGTTCAGTTATCGGAGAAAGTCTATTTCTTTAATTTTTTAACTAATAAATAACAAAATGCCAAAGTAAGTCAGAACCGAACCGTCAATCCAAAACGAATAATCCAAGGACAATGACAACATCGGAAACAAAAAAGAAACAGAGACACAACATGAGTACGGCACAGAAAAGAAAAATGAAACACACACTCACACAAAGATGAACAACACGGACCCAATAAAAAACCATGGGTGAGATCAGGTGCACCGGTAGAGTAAGCATCTCCTGCTTCTTATAAGACACCCGCCAAAGTTCTTTCTGCATATGGCCATTTCGACATTTTATGTCCCTTCAGTGCATACAATTTGAAGACCATAAACAGTTCCAAAGAGTTTAAATTTCAGATTTTTTCTTATCAGATAGGTGCCTAAAATATAACTAAGGGCACAGTTCAGATGCGGCATTTTAAAACTTCCAAAAGAAATCTGTCGATTTGAAAAAATTTATTTTCTAATTCTCGTCTAAATTTTCATATTGAAAAGCGAAATTTGAATTTATCAAAAAAAAAAACAATTTTAAAGCTTTTCAAAACTATAATGATCTTAAATTTTGGTTCAAATTATGCTGAAAAAAAAATCTAGAAATTTTGATCATTCAATGGCTGACGTATTGCATTCGACGTCTCGGGTCAGTTCTTTAACTTTTCTTTACTGTCTTTCCAAGAACTGATGCTGAATTCTATTTTTTGTACTTTTTATAACCAATATTATTTAACATACAAGTAAAACGAGATATTTCTCAAAACATCTCATTTAAGTAAGTGAGAACCGAACCAACAGTCTAAGATCATTATTACTGGATTGCGCAATTGATACAGGTACAGAAAATTTGTTGGTAGTAATAAGATGGTGGAACATTGAGACAACATGCATTGTTTGAAATTTATAAACTATTGTTTAATTGTTACTATATAGTAACTTATTCTAAAATTACTGTTGTCCACTAACGGTGTTTTATGTCATAATTTCTTTGAAACAAAAACTCAGATTTATACAGGTTAACTTCGTGAAGTTGCTCCTTAATTTAGGTACATATGTATATCATTTTATGTCATAAATCTCACTTATCAAGGTATTATGTGTAAAGGTACAAATTAAATATCAATCCTTGAAAATAAATCCATGTTTTTGGTAGGGGTGTTTATCTGGCACATCAGGACCCCTTCCCTACATACTAAACTATTACCGACTTTTTAAGGAAATGTAACTCTGTCAGTCATATGCGAACTGGTTAACGTGAATTGAACTGGTACCTGTGTATTATTTAAGGAGTAAACGATAGTGATTGTCATGGTATATTGTATCATTTGTATATTTTTAAAATATTTTTATACATTTTTAAAGAACAATGTTGTCACTGATTTTTACGTCACCATATACTGCACTTTTTTTACGTCACCATTTACTGCACACGTCGTAGTGTATTAATGGGCAAGAAAAGTTTATCGAGAAATAACTTTTTTGTTGTTCATGACGTTGATCGATGAAATAGGACGTTGTATTTTCAATTAGGATTATGATCATATGCATTTTCTGAACCACCGGCTACTATCACAGTAGTCAATCACTTTAATTAATTAGTTAAATTTAATAAAGAATTTCGTTTTGTAAATTCAATAGTAAACGTCCTATTTTCTTTATAGTACAGGTGTCTTCAGAAGACATAAGCCAAATGAACTGTGAATTATTATCAGGATTTTTGAAATTTTTATTTTCTACATTTATTATATTTATTATCTCAAGTCTTTCATTTTGAAATTGATGACACTGATGTACAAAATGGACTTCATCTTCAATATTAATATTGCATAACTTGCATAATCTTTGTTCAATTTTCAAACCTGTGTATCTACCTCTATTTCTTATTTATGAGCACTTATTCTAAATTTTGTATATAGTGCCCTTTGTTCATCATTTAAAATAGTTAAATATTTTTAAACTTACAATATGTCCTTAATTTATTACCATAATCTATATATTCTCTACTATCGTTAAGTTTTGATCTCCATAAAATCATATTTTCCCTTTAGTTTTTTATAAATAAGTTTTTCTTAGGTCAGATTTAGGACTTTCTATTATCTTGATATCCATATTAAGAAAATTAAACCATTGAGTTGCATTATTAAACCAGCTATTTTTATTTTGACTTTTAAGTGATTTTGATACTAAAAAAGCTTCTTGTAGCAATATCCCGTCCCATGGCCCCTTCCATACCCCAAAGTGATTATTTATACTATAACTAATCCAAGATTCTGATTATCGCAAAATATTCAACGAATGATCGAATAACGCAGTAATTCACGAATGCGCAGAGCGCATGAGTGAATTACAGCGTTTTTCGATCATGAGTTGAATATTTTCGATAATCAGAATTTAGGATTAGTTATAGTTTTTATTATATAGATCACCATCAATATTTAATGGTTTCATTGATGATTCATTTCATGAACTACGTTTTCAAAATTAATCCGCTCTTACGTTTACCTAACAACAACGTTGACGACGTCTATTGTGACGTCACTTCCTAGAGTGAAATTATGGAAAATAATTTCACAGTTAATTATCACTTTTCTTTCACTGGGAAATCTCAATCTTTCACCGCTATCTATATAATAATTATTAGCAAACTTGTTCTCGTCTTGATATAGCTGAAATATTGCTGAGTAGACGTTAAACAATTTTCAATCAATCAATCAATCTTGTAGCAATATATCTTCAGTATTTATAAGACGATGTAAATATTTAATAACTGTAGTAAATACTTCAATAAGTAATAGGTATCTTCCTAATTCTCCAAGAACAGCAATATTGGTGGCTCTTTTACTACATTTTAAGGAAAATTTACAAAATTTTACATGAAGTTCTTCTTGCCTAAAGTTTTTGCATGCTGTGAAATATATAGATTCGTTGACATTGGATATATTAAATATTTCAATAAAAGTGACAACAAAAATCCGAATCGATCAAAGTGAGAGACCAGTAAGGAAAATCCGTATAACATGCGACTGAATCAGGGAAACACAATCCAACACAGAACATTGTTGGCAAGCCGTCATATTCCCGATTTGGAACGGGCATTTTATAAATAAAATAGTGAATTAAACCAGGTTTAATGATGCATCAACCGAAATATAAGTTATGCTGCTGAAGAATTTTTAGGATAATTACTCAATTTAATTTTTTAACATCGATTGGTGCCAGATATGGAAAAGATGGGAATGTTATCTCCTTTTACAAAAATTAGGGAGATAAAAATGATACTAAAAATTATAGAGAAATAGTTGTACTACCTGTTATTTTGAAAATCATTTAAAACATACTAAGAAAAGAGTTGCGAGATAGATATTTTTAGATGACAATATATTCATTCGTTTCGGTTACTGTATTTATCGCCAGGTCATAGGAATTTCTATGGGTACCAATTGTGCACCATTTATAGTGGACCTCTTTTTGTACTGCTACGAATCTCAGTTTATGACCAACATCAGCAAAGACCCATCTAAATAGCATTTATTGAAAAGTTTAACAACACTTCCCGATATTTGGATGATATTTTAACTTTTAACAATGACGACTTCAATACGTGTTATAAGGACATCTACCCTAAAGAACTTACTTTGATAAAGTCAATTCTAATAATCATCATTGTCCGTTCTTAGACATCAACTTTGATATAACGAATGGTAAATTAGATACTAAAATTTATGATAAAAGGGACGATTTTTCTTTTCCGATAGTTTATTATCCATTTCTGGATGGCGATGTTCCATTAGCGCAATCATATGGTGTTTACATATCTCAACTTGTTCGATTTGCTCGAGTATGTAATAACGTTTGCGATTTTAATGAACGGAATCTTTTCATAGCTGAAAAACTATTACGTCAGGGTTTTCGTTATCATAAACTAGTTAAAACTTTTACTAAATTTTATCATCGATGTAAAGTCTTAGTTCATAAATACAATGCAACCTGTAAACATCTAATCAAGGCTGGCATTACACTAACCTTATTTGACGGTAATGTTTTACATAAGAGTAAAAAATACTTAAACTCGCCTAACAAACTTATAAAACCTTTAAATCGTCTAATTCATAAGGGTTATAACTATGATATTGTCGTCAAGTCATTACGTATGGCCTTCTTTGGTATTAACATTGATGTTTTGATAGGTTCTTTGCATTTTAACTAAACACATTCTAAATTTCTAAAATCTGTATTGCATGGACTCGGGTTATGTATTCCGGTATATGCATGAAATCATTATGCTAAACTCCTCACAGGAAGGGATCTTGGTGGAAGCTGTATACTGAGGGTACATAATTTAATTTGTCAGTTGTTAATAGGTATGGACTGGCATGTCAGTTAACTGCTAGTAGTCTCTTGTGATTTCAGGTTTATATCCGTATATTTTGTTCTTTCAGTTTCATTTTTCACAATTGACTCAGTCCTGTTGCCAACTGAATTTTACTGTTGTTACGATTGTTTTTTGATTGGGCCCAATAAAACTAGTTTAAACCCGCCGCAGCAGGTTTGCGCCTGTCCTAAGTCAGGAAATTTATTAAGCCTTTGTGCGTCTTGTCTTCTGTCTAGTTAGTTTACTTTATGTCTATGGGAGTCTAGGTTGATGTTTGATTACTATTTATTCAGGGGCCGATTCCGACCTGCCGTTCGGTGGGGGGTTTCCTCACCGTTCATGGAAGATCTTATGGTGACTTTGAGTTGTTATTACTCCCATATGGGTCGTTGTCTCTTTGACACATTCCCCGTTTGCCTTCTTATTTTCTATCGTCCTACTCAATCGTCCCTGCAAAGAGGCTTTACAAGTAGAACATCTCCATTAAATGCTGCAATAATTCTAGAGGAAGTATATAGAGAATATATGAACCCAGATCGTCCGTTTTATATTGCTTTACTTGATGCAAAATCAGTTTTGAAAATGCTTTTACGAAAAGTTTATTTTTTTTTCTGGTAATGATCACTCATCCTGATTACTTATTGATGAAATTCACAAGAATGCTGAAGCATTCATAGACCAATTTCCAATTTCGTTTTATTAATGAATTACCCCGATTGACCAGGGGCCAATCGGAGTAAATTGCGTCATATAACATTGTGACGTCCAAAAATCTATATTGCGATGTCAAAATTTTCCGGAAAAATTCACCAACTCATCTATTAAATGTCATTATGAAATTTCTTCTGCTTTTCAAGGAGTGAAGCAGGGTGGAGTACTAAACAGTATTGCGTGCTGACCTAATCTACATTGAAGATTAATAGACAATTTTTCCGCGCCGTTTTTTTTTTGGTGGTCAGGGCCGACAAAACTGACGATTTTCGCGAACTCTGAATAGAAAGTGTACTGGAAAAAACATCATGAAGTGTAAAATTTCGCGGTATATTTCTGAAAAAAAAAAAACCAAAATTATCTATGTTTAAGATCAAAATGTGTGTACTTTGGAATTTTTTTTTTTTCAAAAAAAAAAATATATTATGATTTGCAGCAATCTTTTTTCTATAAAATGATGTATTTTGTATTAAAATCAGTAGAAAAATGTAGCTGTAAAAAGCACTAAAAATGAGGAATGACAAAAACTACCACGATTTACAAATAAATCTGCCGCAACACCGAAGTGGTAAGAATGTTAAAGTTTCAAATACCTGTTATATTAGTCACCGATATTAAGCTAATATTTACTACGTAAGTCAACCACAATGGGTTACCCATCAAGTTTGAGTTTGGATTCATCGAGTTTTGACGGGGTAATGGGCATTGAACTTAGAAAATTTTTGGTAAAATAAAGGTTTTTAAACCTCTCGAGATTTTAAGCTTAAATTCGCTATATGAGTCTACCACTATGAGTTACAGAGGCTTAACGATTAGAACATCTCCATTAAATGCTACAATAATTCTAGAGGAAGTATACAGATAATATATTGACCCAGATCGTCCGTTTTATATTGCTTTACTTGTTGCAAAATCAACTTTTGACGTTGTTATGAAAATGCTTCTACGAAAAGTTATACTGCATTCACTTTGTCCATCCTTCCGTTCGCCCAAAATTTTATTTCTGTCACATTTTTCTCATCTTTTAGTGGAGGAATTGGTTTGAAAATTGGTTGGCAGTCTCTGTGTGATGTGTCTTAAGGAACGTCCTATTTTGAGTACTGTTGGATGTGTACTTCCTGTTCAATGGAATGTGGACTTAGTTACAAAATGGAGTGAAACATGAATTTGTCGTCGCAGTTTTCTCAGCTTCTATAAGAGGGATTGGTTTCAAAATTGGTATGCAGCTTCACTATGATTAGTTGTAAGGCACGTCTTATTATACCCCCGCAACGGAGTTGGGGGTGGGGGAATATACTAGAATCCCCATGTCCGTCCTTCGGTCCGTCCGTAGACATTTTTTGTCCGAAGCTTATCTCGGGAACCTTTCTGAATTGACTTTTCAAATTTTGTCAGAATGTTAGTAACTATAAGTACTTGTGGACCTCCTATTTTCAGATTGATTCATAAAATTTTAACAAAGTTACAGCACTTTGTAGATTTCTCCTACTTAGGAGTCTATATTGAAGATTTGTCCGAAGCTTATCTCGGGAACCTTTCTGAATTGACTTTTCAAATTTTGTCAGAATGTTAGTAACTATAAGAACTTGTGGACCTCCTATTTTTAGATTGATTCATGAAATTTTAACAAAGTTACAGCACTTTGTAGATTTCTCCTACTTAGAGTCCGTAGACAATTTTTGTCCGAAGCTTATCTCGGGAACCTTTCTGAATTGACTTTTCAAATTTTGTCAGAATGTTAGTAACTATAAGTACTTGTGCACCTCCTATTTTCAGATTGATTCATAAAATTTTAACAAAGTTACAGCACTTTGTAGATTTCTCCTACGTAGGAGTCTATATTGAAAATTTGTCCGAAGCTTATCTCGTCAACCTTTGTGAATTGACTTTTCAAATTTTGTCAGAATGTTAGTCACTATAAGTACTTGTGCACCTCCTATTTTCAGATTGATTCGTAAATTTTTAACAAAGTTACAGCACTTTGATTTCTCCTACTTAGAGTCTATATTGAAAATGTGTCCGAAGATTTGTCCGAAGCTTATCTCGGGAACCTTTCTGAATTGACTTTTCAAATTTTGTCAGAATGTTAGTAACTATAAGTACTTGTGCACCTCCTATTTTCAGATTGATTCATAAATTTTTAACAAAACAAAGCTACAGAACTTTGTAGATTTCTCCTACTTAGACTCTATATTGAAAATTTTTCTTAAGATTTGTCCGAAGCTTATCTCGGGAACATTTCTGAATTGACTTTTCAAATTTTGTCAGAATGTTAGTTACCATAAGTACTTGTGCACCTCCTATTTTCAGATTGATTCATAAATTTTTAACAAAGTTACAGCACTTTGTAGATTTCTCCTACTTAGAGTCTATATTGAAAATTTAAAAGGTAGGCTAAAAAGGTTTCCCCAACATTTTCCCTATCGAGTAGCAAAACATCACTCTGATAAATAGTTCTAATGAGTCTGTCTTATCAAAGGATTTCTCTGTGCCTTCCTCTTATTTTAAGTTGCCTCAAAGTTACGGTGGACTATTGGAGTACCCCCATGGTACGTTTTTACGTCTGTAACTGTGCAGGGTAGGATCATCAACAAGAAGCGGGGGTATAAATTTGTGGCCCATCAGGCCACAGTTACATCTAGTTTTGAGTCTTGTCCGCTGTGCACTTCCTGTTTAACGACATGTGAACTTTTTAACGAAATGTAGTGCAATATGAATTTTTCGTCACAGTTTTCTGACCTTCTGTTAAAGGGATTGGTTTCAAAATTTGTATGCAGCAGCTTTATGCTAAGTTGTAAGGAACATCTTATTTTGAGTCGTGTCAGATGTGTACTTCCTGTTTAAAGAAATGTAAACTTTGTTACAAAATGTAGTGAAACATGAATATTTCAACGCAGTTTTTTCAGCTTCTATAAGAGGGATTGATTTCAAAAGTGGAATGCAGCCTCTATATGATTAGTTGTAAGGAACTTCTCTTTTTGAGTCCTGTTGGACATGTACTTCTGGTTTTACGAAATGTGGACTAAGTTACTAAATATAGCGAAACTTGATCTTTTTGTCGCAGTTTCCCAGCTTATATCAGCGGGATTGGTTTCAAAATTGGTATGCAGCCTCTATATGAGAAGTTGGTTACTACATTCTGTTTATTCTTGAGGATTATGTCATTTGTGTCGATACTTGTATTGTATCCACATACGCTTAAATTTGCATTATTGCCATATCGATTCAGGGTACAGTGAGTGGGGTATCACTGGTTGCCATTCGGCCACAGCTCTTGTTTATTTTACTGGTTATGATCACTCATCCTGATTACTTATTGATGAAAGTCATTAGAATGCTGAAGCACGTTTTAAATGTCAGAATGAAATTTCATCTGCTTTTCAAGGAGTGAAGCAGGGTTGAGTATTTCGTGCTGACCTATATAAAATCTAAAATCTACATTGAAGATTAATTCACAATTTTCAGCAGAAACACTATGAGTGACAGATCAAGTTCGAGTTTGGTTCTGGTCCATTGATTTAAAAAAAAGTTTTTGGAGTTATAGGCCTTTGACTTAGGAAATTTTGGTAAAATAAAGGTTTTTCGGACTTTTTTCTATACTCTCTAGGTATTATATAACTTATAGGGACTTATATAACAGGGATTTGAATTTATTTTACAAACCAGTTTGATCGAATAAAAAGCTGTGTCCAGGCTACGATTTTTCGGCTGAAATTTTTTATTTACTCAACATAAAATTATTTCAAGAATTTTTCCGAAAAGCTGATTTATCGCATATTTACAACATTGAATTTTCATTCACACAACAATGAAGTCCTAATTAAAAATGGGTAAAAATACATAAGGGGTTGTTTTCTTATGTAAAGAGATAGTAAAATTATCGAGAAACCGTCCAATAAACAAATGACAGTTATCGATGATTAACGAGCGTCAGAACAATGAAAAAAGAAAATTGCCTAACTTTAACTCGCTAGTTTACATATTAATTTCCATCCTACTTTTACGAAATTTTAATAGGATAAAGCTCTTTGTATTAGCTCTATATCCATATATGATTTATACAGAAAAGATTTTTTACAGTGCTGATAAATTTTGACTGATGCAATTTTTAGATACAAATTTTTGAGTTAAAACACTAAACTTTTCCCTGTGGATTTTATAACTAAATTTAAAGAAAAATATACAGTGATTTGCATCGAAGTTTCATCTTTTCAATGATATAAATTTTGTAGCATTGAATATTTAGGGGAAATTAGACAGACTTTGCGAAAAGTCTTCTTTGTCTGCCGGTCATGGGACTGGCAAGTTCAGTTTTTCTGTCAGTCCTACAAAAGTTTTGCCGGTCCTACAAAAAATGGCTCGTCACCATGCTGATTGATGCAGGTGGTGGATAATTTTGAGTTAAAACACTAAACTTTTCCCTGTGTATTTTATAACTAAATTTAAAGAAAAATATACAGTGATTTGCATCGAAGTTTCATCTTTTCAATGATTTAAATTTTGTAGCATTGAATATTTAGGGGAAATTAGACAGACTTCGCGAAAAGTCTTCTTTGTCTGCCGGTCATGGGACTTGCAAGTTCAGTTTTTCTGTCAGTCCTACAAAAGTTTTGCCGGTCCTACAAAAAATGGCTCGTCACCATGCTGATTGATGCAGGTGGTGGATAAGGAAATGCCCAGTCTATGATGGATAGTCACGTTATAATATGGAAAGGTTGACCACGAACAAAACTGTGTGGAGAAATATCAAGCTCCGTGCAGTATAAAGACCTCTTCTATATAACCATCACTCACTGGGAGTCATATATAAGCCTAAATTTCCTGTCCTACCCTTATGCTCATCTTTATAGAAAGTGTACTTGAAAAAAACATCATGAAGTGTAAAATTTCGCGGTATATTTCTAAAAAAAAGCCAAGATTATCCAATTTTTAGATTAAAATTTGTGTACTTTAGAATAAATTTATTTTTACAAAAACTGATTTGCAGCAATCTTTTTTCTATAAAATGATGTATTTTGTATTAAAATCGGTAGAAAAATGTAACTATTAAATGTACTAAAATGTCCTATGTTTCAACAGAGGAATGATAAAAACTAAGACGATTTATAGTAAATCTGCCACGACACCTAGGTTGTAAGACATGTTTATGTTTCAAATCTGCTATATTAGTCCCAGATATTAAGCTGATATTTGCTATGTAAGTCAACCACAATCGGTTAGTCATCAAGTTTGAGTTTGGGATGAGTCCATTGACTTTTGATGTGATTATGGGCATTGGACTCAAAAGATTTTAGTAAAATAAAGGTTTCCGGACTTTTTTTTTTAAACCTTTGCGGATATTAAGCTAAAATTTTGCTATTTGAGTCTACCACTAGGAGTTACAGATTAAGTTCCAGTTTGTTTCTAGTCCATCGATTTTTGACGGCGTTATTAGCCCTAGTCTTAAAAAATTTGGGAAAATATAGGTTTTCCGGACTTTTTTCTAAACGATAGTATTTGCTTTTTTTTGCTGGTATAACAAGAGTTATTCCACCTGTAGGGGACTTCTGTATTGCCTTGAAATACGGTCCACACTTGTTCACATCAAATACGTTTTTTCCCGGAGTAAGGAGCAGATGGTATCGTATTGGCAATGAAAGATTTAAACATCTACAATTATTGTTAAATTTTGTCAACCATGGCATTAGTTCTGTTATCTGTCGATGTATGGTCAGCATTATAGCAACTGTGTTATATGAAGAAGGACGTTCTTTCTTCTTTCCTACAAAAGTAATGTTCAATAAGTTTCAGTGAAATAGAAGGCATATTTCAGCAAGTTTTTAAAAGAATGATTATTGCCAAGACCTAATTGCATATCAGTACTTTAATAAATACCTATAATTGTCCTTCAGTGTATTGCACAATCTTTTTTTTCCACAGTATCCTCTGTACCCCTTATATGCCGACTTAGGTGTTGAATGTAGAAATGACTAAGGTAAATACAAAGTTTCGCCAACCTATGGAGCTTTATATTCATCGGGACCGCGAAGCCTCTTTGTCATTTGTATGTAAAATGGGTAAGTACAAATTTCTTTGATGTGAACAATAAATAAGGCTAACAAAAAGGAAATAAGTGATTTTTCCTTTGTTAATTAATTCGTATTTCTGACAATGCAACATTATACCGCTGTATAAATACACACGAAATTGGGTGTAGTGGGTTTGGTTCTCGTTGAAATAACTAAATACCGAAGTAACAGTGAAGTTCATTTGTTGAATTGAATGATAAAACGTGTGCCAATTTTGCTTAAATCCACAAAAGAGGTTTTGCTTTTACGTCACAATCGATTGATAAATCACGATCCAGCAAAGAACAAGAAGGACAGCAGCGTGCTTTCAAAAGCAAAGGGAGTCTCTCCTTAGAAAAATATAAAAGCGTTCTATTGCTTTTTTTCGATGGTTGAATTGAAACAATCTTTGGATTAGACACAAGACACGGCAGGCGGCATTGACGATATCCTTTATCAACTCCGCAAACATCTTCCTACAACAACTCTGGACATTATATTAAATATATTTATGTTTTGATTTTTAAATATCTAAAGGAATGAGGAGTGAGTGGTCAAATCAGAGTTTTAACACCAGGCACTGGGCGACGACCTGTTGCAACAGATCATGATTTTCATATTGGTGGCATGGTACCATCTGTTTCTCTTTTGTAACTGAGTCGCCATACAATGCCTTTTCAATTGAAAGGTATACGCAACAGCACTTTTACGCAATTTAGGGGATCATCATTAAACAGATGACATAAACCTGGAGAAAACTGTGCGATGGAGGTCCTTACTACCGTGTGACGTATGAAACGGTTAAAATTCCACTTATTCGGCTTTTCACATAAGTAGATTAACACAAGTTGATAGCTATATTAACCCTGCTGAAAGCTGCATGCAGCTCTACAGCATTGTACATTGGAACGCGGCGAAATGCAATCCGGTTTCGAGACCAGTTGATAGCTATAAGGACTGCTCCAAACAGTAGTTTGGTTAACCCTGCTGAAAGCTGCATGCAGCTCTACAGCATTGTACATTGGAACGCGGCGAAATGCAATCCGGTTTCGAGACCAAACTGCGTCATAAATCAAGTTTGTATGTCATTAGAGATCTTGGAAAAATGACCCCAGCTCTCAACACTGCCTTTGGAGAAAGTGTTTCTCTTTATAATTTGTTTCCATCAAAATATTCAATAAGCTGTCAATGTAACCAGTCGAGGAAGGATCATTCATGTCTTAAAAAGTGTAGTTCCATCTTTATACAATGCACTTTGAAAATAAACAATAAGATATTTCTACATGTAAACATACATCAACGTTATTTTTTTTTATTCTTGTGTAATTTTGTAACATATGGATGCTTTCTACTCAAATAATTAGTTTGTATTGAAATTGTTCGACTTTGATGCAAAATGCGGTTTTCAGGGGCTCCGGCTACAGAGCTGCCAGTCGCGTCCCCAGTTGGTGGATCGAGGAATGTCCTGTCTATGCGGGGTAGTCAGGTCACAATAAGGAAAGCTTGACCGTGAACCATTCTAGCCGAACTGTGTGGAGAAACGCCACGCTTCAGGGAGAATAAAGACCCCTTCTATATTGTCTAAATAGAGCAGGGTCGCTGGGACTCGGATAGAAGGCTTAATTTCCTGCCCCTACTCATTTCTCCCGCTTTTCCAGTGGCAATCAAAATTTGTCCCGGTTGTCCCTTCCATCCTTGTTTATTTCTTCTTTTACTTTTATTTTTTGCATTGATTAACTTTTTCTCGTACTGATATAGCTGAAATATTGCTGATTGGGTGTTTCATTCTCCACTTATTAATCAATGAGTGTGGTTTACTTTTCCATTGTCCGATGCCTAACATTGTTTCACATTTTATTTGGATTTAGACGTATGTAGAGCACAAATTTGTATGTTTTTAATTTATTTAAGTGCAAATTATATAGCAACTAGCTGGCGTGCTAATATAGCCAAATCCATCAAACCTGTGTAAATTGGAGTAAGAGTGTGGAAATAATCCAATTTGATTAGTTACATCACAAAAATTCTGTTCACTAGTTACATGGGCGTACTGTTATGTAAATTGGATCTGACATCTCAACTATAATAATATCACCCGCAACAATTTGTAAAGTTCTAAGTTTAATACACGCTTCTCAAAGTCGACATAACCATTTGGTTTCTTATTTTACCTTTCCCCGCGCTTTTCGATTTTATCCTATTTTTTCCATTCGCAGTTAGAATTTCCCATCCCATGGACATAGAATTTCCCATCCCATAGTCATGTCCATACCCAAATATTTATTGACAATCTTGTTCTCGTGTTAATATAGCTAGAATATTGCTGAGTAGTCAAAAAACAATGATCAATCAATCTTATTTTGCGAAAATTTGGCAAAACCGGATGGTTTAACTGTATGGCAGATGTTTCCCTAATCCCTTAAATTTGCTGAACAACCAACTCCAATACACTGCATTGCTGAAATTGTGAATGTCTCTTTTTAATAAATTACACACGAGTACCCTTAATAATTTATTTACATTAATGGCATTTAAACCTTTTTCTATAATTTTAGTTTAATTTCTGGTTGGGTTTCATTGCAAACGAAAGCTCCACTATCGATTACAACCGATTTCAGACTGCCAAATGGTATACAGAGCTCCGGCTACAAGAGCTGCCGGGCCCATCCTAAAGTTGTGGGCAGGGAATGATCTGTCTATGGGGGGTAGTCAGGTCATAATACATAAAAGCCTGAGCGCGAATCATTATAGTTAACCTGAGTGGTGAACGTCACGCTCCATGCAGTAAAAAGAACGCTTATTTAACTCCATGCGAGTCGTTTAGAAATAACGACAATAGAATAATGTTGTGAACTCCAGTGAAACTGAAAGTAACATCAGGTGATCCGAAAGGGTAAGCATGTAAACTATGTTCTTGAAAAATCTGTTGATAGCTGATTGGATTTTCATTTTCTAACTCGAAGACATAACCAATTAAAATCCATGGTACGTGTTACTTCTTTATCCCTCAATCAGTGCCATGTTAAAATTTTGAAAAGTTTTTGATATAACTTTAGTACTCAAACCTTGACAAGGACAAATCGGAACCACAAACATAACTTACGAAGACAAAACTTAAATTTTACAGTATGATATACGAGACAATACAAAAACTGAAGCACTAACAGTGTGAACTCCCTTAAAAGTCGAGAGCGACATCAGGTGGTCTGGAAGGGTAAGCATATCCTGCTCTGTTAACAGCACCCGTCATACTGTGAGTGAGTCAATCCAGGAAAACGTAAAAATCGGTAGTCAATTATGGGAAGACGTGAATTTAGCTGAAAATGTCCACTTTCATTTTGGATACTGACACGTCTTGTCTTTCAATGATGTAATAGTGACGGTCATATAATTTCTTGAAGGATGAAATCAAATCCCTGACTAAGCAGCTTTTGAGTTAATGTTTTTGCTCTGTCCAAAAAATCACTGTACAAACTACACGCTCGACAGTAACGAATCAACTGAAATGGGCACAGAACAGCAATTAATTTTCCATAGGCTCCAATAGTAGACTTTTGAGTTATTCCACCCATTTCTTTATGTCATTGGTACATGTGTTACCCCTCAAAACGAGCGGAAGTGAGTAGGGTACCTTCCATTAAATTTTCGGGGTGGAATGTCAGTCTGGATTATCCGGGATTTATAAAACCCCGGAAAAAAAATACTTCCCACGTCGATACCAAAATATTCCTGAATGGCATCTTCCAATAAGTTGAAAATTTTCATACACTTCTTTATAACATTAGATTGAACATCTAGTTTTTGCAATTAGTCCTTATTCCAAAACACCAGTTTTTATTTTCATTCATTCAGTTTTCAGTAAATACCTAGCCTGCGGAGTGGTTAACCGAATTGAGCACTATTTATTTATATCACTTTAATTAGTAATCTTGGTCGAAATGTACACTCCATAGGCTGGAGAGGTAGGTATATTGCTGCTTAGAGAGGGAAAGTTCACAATTTGGAAATAAAAATCATCACGCTTGTCATATAGCTTAGATTTCAAACGTCCATCAAACGTCAATATACAATAAAAGATCTAGGTAAGAAGCTGTAGGAGGTGTATCAGTTGTTTCTTTAATTTCAAGCTCATTGGGATAGATCTGCTGTAAATACTCTTTAAATGTAGGATTATTAAGAGAAAGTACATCGTCTTTGTAGCGGCAGCTGAAATTAAAGGACTTGGCTAAATGTTTTTGTTTTCTTTGCTTAAGCCCTTGGAAAAACTTGGCCTCGTACGAGTAAAGGAAAAGCTCAGTAAGTTCCGATCGAAATCCCTATTGTCTCTTGGAAAACACGACCTCCGAATTCGATCAACATATTGTCGATCAAAAATTCTAACATTTTGATTATGTCAGTCTCAGTACACTTCTTGTTTTAATCAGTGTGTTCTTTGAAAATATATATGTCTTGTCTTTCCCTATTACTGAAAAGGTGTATCTGCGTTCTCCATTTTTTGTGCAGAAACATTGATGTATTAAATCTGCAATTACTGTTTTCTGTTTATTGTATGGCAGGGTTGTATAAAGAGTAGAAAAGTCAAAAGTTTGAATGCTATGGCAATGGGTAAGAATGGTTGAGGATAGTTGTTCAAGGAGATCTTTGGAACTTTTAAGAATCCACATTTGATTCACGCCGCTTGTAGAGTAAGCTTTATCATAGTAATTTTTCAGGCCATCTCTGACTGCGGTCAAGAAAGTAGTGAAGAGCTGTGAAAGGGGTTTAGTGGTACATCTGGAAGACCAGGTTAGAAGGTTGAATTCCCTGCCCCTACTCATTTTCCCTCAAAACTCATTTCTCCGGTTGCCTTTCCACCTTTGTTTCCCGCCGTGCGCGGTCCCGGCTTATGAATAGGCCCGCAGCATCCTCTGAGCTTGGAGTATGAGTCTTCCTTACAGAGGACCCCGAGGGAACCCCGGGATATAGAAATAGGACCTAGTATCTCCGGCTTGCAGGGTGCGACCCCTCCCAAACGGGGGCTGACCCCGAGGGTCCCGGGATATAGAAATAGGACCCATTCCGTGGTTGTGCGGGATTAATAAATACACAACCCATCTTTCGGATGGGATGTAAACTCAGGTCCACGTGTTGGAAGAAATGCCACGCTTCCTGCACGTTAAAGAACCCTTGTAGCAAGCTTTTTTGAGTGGTCCGTAGGTGATCGGCTACAAGGCTAAATTCTCCGCCCTTTTCGATTTCACCCTACTTTTCCAGTGGCAGTCAGAATTTCCCGTCCCATGACCCTTTCCATACCCCAAAGTGATTATTTATTAACAAACTTGTTCTCGTCTTGATATAGCTGAAATATTGCTGAGTAGACGTTAAACAATATTCAATCAATCAATCAATCCACCTTTGTTTCTATCTTCTTTTACTTTTTATATTTTTATGTAATTGCTTACCTTGTTTTTGTCCTCATATAGCTGAAGTATGCCCACTTGACGTTTAACTCCAATCAATCAGACCAAAAATTTTGGGAGGGGTATACCTTTTAATTTCAGTTATACTTTTTTTCTGAATTCAGAGCTCTGATTTCAGTGAAACGTAAATACTGATGTTGTTAATAATTAGAATTATCATATTTATTTTTGAGAGTTTCAGGAAATTTATCAAATTAAGGATTTCTTTTTTTTTATATTTCCGAGATTTTTGCTACGAAGATTTATTGAGGACTTTGCAAGAACATTTTTAAAATGTTAAATATTTCATGACATCCCATGGGTTTATTTTCTCCCTTTTTAAAACTTGAAAACAGGTCTATCCACACCCCAGTAAGTACTGGACACAACTTTTAAGATATCTAATGCTTTGATTGATTGATTGATAGGTTAGAGACTAACGTCCAATAAGCAATATTTCAAGTTAAACAATTAAAAAGAATTGTAAGTAAAAGAAGATAGAAATAATGGAAGAAGGGACAACCGGGGCAACAACTTTTGATTGCCACAGGAAAATGGGAGAAATGGGTAGGCGCAGGAAATTTAGCCTTCCATACGACACCCAATGCGTCTGCTCTCTTTATAGAAATATAGAAGGGGTCTTTATACTGCACGGCGCGTGGCGGGCGTTTCTTCACACAGTTTGGCTACAATGGTTCGCGGTCAGGCTTTCCGTATTATGACCCGACTACCCCGCAAAGACAGGAATTCCCCTATCCAAAACCTGAGCACGCGCCCGGCAGCTCTGTAGCCAGAGCCCCTGAAAACCGATTCAGGTGCCGGGTCTAATGCTTTGAGGCGTTTATTTTTTTTAACATTTTAATATAGGAGAGAAAGGAAAGTTTACGTCAAAGATTAAACCAATTAACTTGGCCTTTTCAACAATAGTTGTATGGTAATTGTATAAGCTCTGGGTCTGGGTACATTTCCCGCTTACAACAGAAATGCAGCATAACTGTTTAAAAGCTTGAAGATTTAAAATCGTTTTTTATTGCCTATTTTTCGATTCTGTTTAGACACAGTTGCAAATGACGTTCTAGTTGTTTTTACCACGCTAGCAAATTAGGAAACCGTCCACGTATAGATATCTGTAAATGCTATCGTTCAAGGCCTGACCCAAACTTTATTCCTTTATGCTAAATATGGGAGAAAAAGGAAAGTTTACGTCAAGGATTTTACCAATAAACTTGGCCTTTTCAACAATAGTTGTATGGTAATTGTAAAAGCTCTGGGTCTGGTTACATTTCCCGCTTACAACAGAAATGCAGCATAACTGTTTAAAAGCTTGAAGATTTAAAATCGTTTTCTATTGCCCATTTTTCGATTCTGTTTAGACACAGTTGCAAATGACGTTCTAGTTGTTTTTACCACGCTAGCAAATTAGGAAACCATCCACGTATAGATATCTGTAAATGCTATCGTTCAAGGCCTGACCCAAACTTTATTCCTTTATGCTATATAATGTAACAGAGAGGATACTTTCTTGCGGAACACCAATCTCTTGCTCTGTTACGTTGAATTCCTGGTCCTTCCCGGAAAATTCTCAATAAAATTAGGCAAGCTTCTTCTCAACCTCATATCCAAAAGATCTTTGAAATTCCACATTTTCATGTTGTATCGTATGCTTTTTCTATGTCGGGCTGAACGGGCGAAACGCTATATCCTCTTCCGGGGGAATAAAAAAATAAGAATAATGATTGATTATGCCTAAATTATGACCTAATGGCTTTCTGTTTTTGGTATCTATGTCACCGATCATTGCCTACATATATGCCTAAATAAAGGCCTAATGGCTTTCTGTTATTATGATTTATGTCACTTATCATGATCTACATGGAGTAATTTAAACATTTCATTGCGTACATACACATTGACATGATTAAATTGTCTAAACTGAACTAGCGATGAGTTCATATGTCGACATTCTCAGTTGTGGTATGGCAATCTCAAATTCTTCCTGGGTGTCTATCGCAAATACTCGCCCTTCCGGCCACTTTGATTTTGGCTTTATCCTTTTGTAAGCCATTGTTTATTTTTAAGGACTTTATATCTGTCTCTTCAATTCTTTCACCTGTCCCTTGAGTATCATTGATATTTTGTTTTTTTAAATGATTTCAAATGTATATTAGGGGTAGGAGTCACTTCTCCTATTTTATTGATACACCCAGTTGCTGATGTAATTCGTGGTAAAGACAAGTAACGAAACGACGCTTTTATTGTTGTTCATCTTCCTAGGATAACTTTTGTGTTTAACTAATTTATGTTGATTTCTCTATTCAAACAGATTAGATGGTTGTTGGTTCCTCACGTTCTGTGTTGGTATTAACATTGTTCATAACCCACATGTTGAAATTTGTCTGGAAAGAAGACAAATAGTAAATGGTTCCAACCGGTAAGGTTGTCATTTCCTCCTTCTTGATCCCAGCATAGCCCCACGGTGTGATAGATCCTTTGTGATTGCCACTGCGTAAGGAGTGTTGTGAATAGACCTCTTGAAGATCGAAAAGTGCTTGGTGGTGCAAAAGAACGGTTTTGTCGCTTTCCTTTCTTGACAATTCCTTTTTACGATACTGCCAAACGACTACCGACCTTTTTCTGAACTTCAGCATTTGTAAATAAATTTTCAATGAGATTTTTACGACAATAAAAATTATTACTTAATATTACTAATATTTTTTAGAGTTATTCAAAATAACTCTTTTATATATACCGCCGTGCGCGGTCCCGGCTTATGGATAGGCCCGCAGCATCCTCTGAGCTTGGAGTATGAGTCTTCCTAACAGAGGACCCCAAGGGAACCCCGGGATATAGAAATAGGACCTAGTATCTCCGGCTTGCGGGTTGTGACCCCTCCTAAATGGAGGCTGACCCCGAGGGTTCCGGGATATAGAAATAGGATCCATCCGTGGTTGTGCGGGATTAATAAATACACAACCCATCTTTCGGATGGGATGTAAACTCAGGTCCACGTGTTGGAAGAAATGCCACGCTTCCTGCACGTTAAAGAACCCTTGTAGCAAGCTCTTTTTGGGGTGGTCCGTAGGTGATCGACTACAAGGCTAAATTCCCCGCCTTTGACGATTTCACCCTACTTTTCCAGTGGCAGTCAGAATTTCCCGTCCCATGGCCCTTTCCATACCCCAAAGTGATTATTTATTAACAAACTTGTTCTCGTCTTGATATAGCTGAAATATTTCTGAGTAGACGTTAAACAATAATCAATCAATCAATCTTTTATATACTTTTATATATAAGTGTACATTATTTGTTCAAAATATAAAGATGTGCATTTAATTTTAGTTCTTTCATTGAGGGGGCGGGGGCAGACCATTTATCGGGATGTCGGATTGGTAAGTATTTAAGGTCGGGAAGTCCGGATTTTGATAAATTAAGTCAAAATAAATTGGACTAGGGATTTCAACAAATTTAAGTTCTGTTTGAATTGGGGATTTTTGGATACGAAAAAAAATAAAGTTCCGATTCCGAGATGAGACCCCCTCTTCTATTGGTTTTCGTCGACACTCCCGAGAAAGAGAATACATGAGAATAACAGGGACATTCTTCATATTGGTTACTGTAATGGGATTTTTAAAATCAGAGGATCGTTTCCTTCATAAACATGTATTATTATGAAAGATTTGACTTTTGCTAACTGAATTTTACTTTTGCTACGATTGTTTTTAACCGAGTTTTTCATCGGAAAAATCCGTTTATCAAAATGGTGAAAATGGCGGGCGGCCGGCTGCCAAATGGGTACATCATTTGTCCGGAGCAAATCTCCTACAGTAATCGAGACAGGAAGTTTTTATTTTGCAGATCAATTGTTCATATATCAAAGGTGTGCATGATACTTTGTTTTAGATTTTTGATAATTTATATCAAAAATATTAGTTGTTGAACTTAGTCATTTTTACGTGAAATTTTTAACAATAGGGTACCCCCTTAGTCCGGAGCAAATCTCCTACAGTAATCGAGACAGGAAGTTTTTATTTTGCAGATCAATTGTTCATATATCAAAGGTGTGCATGGTACTTTGTTTTAGATTTTTGATAATTTATATCAAAAATATTAGTTGTTGAACTTAGTCATTTTTACGTGAAATTTTTAACAATAGGGTACCGCCTTAGTCCAGAGCAAATCTTCTACAGTATTTGAGATAGGAAGTTTTTATTTTGCAGATTTCAAAGGTGTGCGTGGTACTTTGATTTTGATTTTTGTTAAATTTTGTCAAAAATATCAGTTGTTGAACTTTACGTCAAATTTTTAACAATAGGGTACCCCCTTTGTCCGGAGGAAATCTCCTACAGTATTTGAGATATGAAGTTTTTATTTTGCAGATCGATTGTACTATATTAAAGGTGTGCATGGTACTTTGATTTTGATTTTTGATAATTTTTGTCAAAAATATAAGTTGTTGAACTTAGTCATTTTACGTCAATTTTTAAACAATAGGGTACCCCATTTGTCCGGAGCAAATCTCCTACAGTATTTGAGATAAGAATTTTTTATTTTGCAGATCAATTTTACATATATCAAAGGTGAGCATGGTACTTTGGTTTTGATTTCTGATAATTTATGTTAAAAATATCAGTTATTGAACTAAGTCATTTTTACATCAAATTTTTAACATAGGGTACCCCCTTTGTCCGGAGCAAATCTCCTACAGTATTTGAGACAGGAAATTTTTATTTTGCAAATCAGATGACTTAATAATGCCAAAATCACCAGTTTTTTAACTTGGTCATTTTAAGGTCAAATATTTACCAATAGGATGTCCCATTTGTCCAGAACAAATCTACAGTTGAAAAGGCAGGAAGTTTTATAATGCAAATCATTTGTACCTGTATCAGAGGTGTGCACAATACTTTAATTTCCTTTTTGATTAAAATCCAAGTAGCTGAACTTTCATAAATAGGCTACTTTGGTGGAAGGTTTAACATCTCAAATATTCAGGGTCAACCCATGTGTAAGATATACTGTCCATGTAAAAGAAAACCCGGTTTGCTGTCACATTGACAGCTTTCCTCTTGTTTTAATTTATAACATTGGCTATAGGGGGAATGTTTTGGCCAAATAAAACAAGTTGTAACCCCGCCGCGGCAGGTTTGCACCTGTCCTAAGTCAGGAAATTTATTAAGCCTTTGTGTGTCTTGTCTGTTTTCTAGTTAGTTTAGTCAATGTTTGGGTTTCTTCCCCGTTCATTTATGATCTTATGGTGGCTTTGAGTTGTTATTACTCCCCTTTGGATTGTTGTCTCTTTGACACATTCCCCGTTGCCCTTCTTTTTTAAACAAAATCAACGCACCTACGATTAGAACCTGATTGGTCTGCAGATTTTCCCAATTGGTTTTTCGGGCCATGTCTAAATACAAAGTTAGCAGAACATGGCTTTCTATTGTTGTTCAGCTCTTTCAGTCTATAATATAAAGGAACTCTGGACCAATGGGTAGTAAATAATTATGTTTAAAAAAACTAAATTTGGCATATATAATATTGGCAAACCTCATGTTCACTCAGTAGCTTTATATATAGCGAGTCGAACAGTAAATTGATTGATTGATTAGTTAGAGTTTAACGTCCAATGAGCAATATTTCAGCTATATCAGGACGAGAACAAGTTAATCAATTGAAAACAAATTGCAAGTAAAAGAAGAAAGAAATAAAGGTGGAAGGGACAACCGGGGCAACGACTTTTGATTGCCACTGGAAAAGGGGAGAAATGGGTAAGGGCAGGAAATTTAGCCTTCTATACGACACCCAGTGCGTCTGCTCTCTTAAGAGAAATATAGAAGGGGTCTTTATACTGCATGGAGCGTGGCGTTTCTCCACGCAGTTTGGCTACAATGGTTCGCGGTCAGGCTTTCCGTATTATGACCTGACTACCCCGCAAAGACAGGGCATTCCCCTATCCACCACCTGGGGACGCGCCCGGCAGCTCTGTAGCCAAAGCCCCTGAAAACCTATTCAGGTGCCGGGCGAACAGTAAATTAAAAATATTATGAATTAACATATTGTTGGCTACTTCTATTTTGATTGATTGGTTGTTGTTTAACGCCAACTTCAGCAATATTTCAGCTATATCGCGGCATGAACTGTTGATAATATTATGAGTATATAACTAAAACAGTCATATAAAACGTATTTTGGCTATGTTCAGATAAATATAGTTTCTACAACGAGAACTAATATCATTATGAAATTTCAAACATCGAGTTAAATAAATTTTGAAAATATCAAAGTTGAATCTCTGAGAAAATATGCTGAAAACTTTAATGAAGAACAATCGAGATCACGATGTACTATGCAATAAATGTAGAGCGAGTTATAGATTATTAAAGACATACAACACATTTTCGAGACACCCGAACACATCGGCATATTATACCAATGACAATCACAATTGTGATGATTATGTTGATTGGCAGTTCAGTCTGACGGGAATGTACAAATTTTCAGTCATCTTATTACCACCAACGCTAGACCTTACACATCACACATAGATGACCAGAAATTCAGGAATTTCCTATGTAGTGTTTACTGCAAACAATACAGACTCTATTTTGTTCACAGCGATATCCTGTCACTGTCTTACGTTGTCAAAAACCTTCAATTTTAGGTTTCAACAATCCTTCACAATTAACTGATGATGATATCTACAATCTCACGTGTTTATCAACAAACAAGTTTGAAAATTTATCATATCCACTCAGTCAAATGTTAGCTCAACCAGAACATGTTCAACTGTTACGACCAGGACAACGAACTGGAAACAATTTTTTTTATGCAAGAAATTGTAAATCCATTCACATCAAAAGCATCATGACAGGATCCTGAAGATATTCCATCATTGTTTGCTTAAAAGTCACATTTATGTTTGAGGATGCAATTAGTTCTTTTTTGGTACGTAGTACTAATTTTCTAATTTTCAAAAGGAACACATCGCCATTTTCCGTATGTGAGGCGGAAAAAGATTATGTACATGTGAAATGGTCTTCTATAAATAAACATTTCCAATATTCGAATATTTGTGAACCTTTCCACTCCAAAAAACAATCTTGATTATTTAGAATTAGACAAGATCACTTGTGACTTCAAGATGAAGAACAGCAATAAAAGCGTTGTTCCTTTGCTTGTTTTTTACCATGTATTTATAGAGACTTTGTCTCATGTGCATTTACTCCATATCCTGAAGCTAACGCTATTTACTCAGCACTTAAATTTGTAGCTTTATCGCAATCAAATAAATTCATGATTTGTTCCGATTCGCTTTCTTGCCTATTGGCAATTGAAAGTCGAAAAACAAAACACCCAATTATTTTGAAAATAGCCGAAATCTACAAATCACTTGTAGCATTGGGCAAAGAGGTCATTTATGTTTGGATCCCTAGTCATGTGGGGATCTATGGAAACACAGTTGCTGACCAGGAAGCCAAGGATGCACTAGATGACGAGATGGCGGATTGTCCAGTACCATACACTGACATGAAGCCTTTAATCGTTAAGTACATTTTAAAGTTATGGCAGGCCAAATGGGATCTGCAAATAAATAATAAACTGCATGGAATACAGTCAGACGTCGGTAAACAAGTCGGTTCCTGCGGTAAAAACCGTAGGGAACAGGTAGTGTTGAACCGATGTCGTATTGGACATACTAGAACAACACATAGTTTTATCCTCAACAGTGATGATCGACCTGAATGTATTCCATGCAATTGTCCTTATACAATTCAACATGTTTTAATTGAATGTGTAGATATTGCCGATATCAGGCGTGATTTTTATTCTGCTGATTGTCTTAAAGACCTATTTACAATGTCGCTGGCGACAAAATCGTTCAATTTTTAAAAGCAATCAATTTATTTCATAAGATTTAGTTAGATGGATTTATCTTAAAAGTTCTAATATTATAACAATTAAACTTAGATTCTTCGTGTTATGTTCCGCCGTGCGCGGTCCCGGCTTATGAATAGGCCCGCAGCATCCTCTGAGCTTGGAGTATGAGTCTTCCTAACAGAGGACCCCGAGGGAACCCCGGGATATAGAAATAGGACCCAGTATCTCCGGCTTGCGGGGCGTGACCCCTCCTAAACGGAGGCTGACCCCGAGGGTCCCGGGATATAGAAATAGGACCCATTCCGTGGTTGTGCGGGATTAATAAATACACAACCCATCTTTCGGATGGGATGTAAACTCAGGTCCACGTGTTGGAAGAAATGCCACGGTTCCTGCACGTTAAAGAACCCTTGTAGCAAGCTCTTTTTGGGGTGGTCCGTAGGTGATCGGCTACAAGGCTAAATTCCCCGCCCTTGACCATTTCACCCTACTTTTCCAGTGGCAGTCAGAATTTCCCGTCCCGTACCCCAAAGTGATTATTTATTAACAAACTTGTTCTCGTCTTGATATAGCTGAAATATTGCTGAGTAGACGTTAAAAAATAATCAATCAATCAATCAATCGTGTTATGTTTTTATATTTTACACACTTGTTTTACTTGTATAAAGCTGTAATGGTTTTATATTTATTTTTATATATTTTTTTTATTAAAATTGTTCAATATATTTAACAGTTCTCGCCACAATATAGCTGAAATATTGCTGAAGTTGGCGTAAAACATCAATCAATCAAAAAAAATTCGACCTTCGGGTTTGTGTCATTATTATTTTTATTATTTGTACAGTATTAAGTGTCTGTGATTGATACTGGGACAACTATTGGATTCTGGGGCTTATGAATAGGCCCGCAGCATCCTCTGAGCTTGGAGTATGAGTCTTCCTAACAGAGGCTCGGCACCTTGATCGGTTTTCAGGGGCTTCGGCTACAGAGCTGCCGGGTGCGTCCCCAGTTGGAGGATAGGGGAATGTCCTGTCTATGCGGGGTAGTCGCGTCATAATACGGAAAGCCTGACCGCGAACCATTGTAGCGAAACTGTATGGAGAAACGCCACGCGCCATGCAGTATAAAGACCCCTTTTGTATTTCTCTAAAGAGAGCAGACGCACTGGGTGTCGTATGGAAGGCTAAATTTCCTGCCCCTACCCATTTCTCCCTTTTTCCAGTGGCAATCAAAAGTCGTTACCCCGGTTGTCCCTTCCACCTTTATTTCTTTCTTCTTTTATTTACAATTTTTTGAATTGATTAACTTGTTCTCGTCCTGATATAGCTGAAATATTGCTCATTGAGCGTTAAACTGTAACTAATCAATTAATCAATCAATGGATTCTGGGGTATGGCCTGGATTTATATTTGTTTCCTACAATTTGCACAAAATTTATATTTAACTACTTAATTTACAGCATTATTACCCATATTTTTTTTCTTTTCAAGAAGGTGTAACTCATAATTCAATTTATTCCTCTAGTATTCGGTCCAAATTTTTTTTTCACAAAAACTGCATTCCCAACTCGGAATCAGTTCATGGGGTAGGACTGTCGTAGTTCATTTTCCGGGGAGGCTGGAAAATATATATACTTCGTAATATTTCCACAAAATTATTTTCAATTAACTACTTAATTCAAGGCAAGATTATTTATCTTTCTTTTTACCATAATATGGAGTCTGGTTGCCAGAATTTTTTTTCAAGGATTAGTAAGCCTAAAATAATATTTATTTTCACAATCATTCAAGCCATATATCCTTGATTCAAGCATGAATATTAATAAACAGAAACAGCTAGCCCTTCTCGAAATCAAATAGTCGTATATATTACTTTTTTCAACTTGAATTGGCCGTACGATGTCATGACCAGCGAAAGTTTACTGCAATCTTGATATATTGTTACTTATACTGAATTTATATGAAGTAAAGACTGAAGGATTGAACAAACTCGAAATTGGTTTATATGATCTTTTGATTTTTATTTATTTTTTTTTGTCTTCTTGTCTTCTTTTTTGTTTTGATTTGTATTATATTTTATACTGAATTTAAATGAAATAAACACTGAAGCATTTAACAAACTCACTGAAGCATTTAACAAACTCGTATTCTAATGGACTCGTAGGAAATTGGTTTGTATGACTTATTTTTAAATTTTTTTATTTTGTTTTTTTTTATTTTGTTTTGTTTCATTTTTACTCAAGCGCAAGGGGCGCTTGAGTGTTTCTATTACGATGCTAAGTTCGTTCGTGCCAAATATCTGATTTTCAAATTTTGAAGTTCGCTAAATACATGCTTGGACATCAATCTTTTCGTGAGTGTTCATCTGTAGTTCACATTTCTATATAAATTTGAATGTCACTTTTGACGAACTATTTCTATTTGCGGACTAATGTCAGGATATTTTGTTATGATTCCGGAGAAAATTTGTAGGCTTTCCGAATATTTTCTTTTATTGTTATTATATACCAGTTCAGATCGAGCTAATAAACAGCAGTACCTACAACAAACATGAAACCAGTTATTCATTCGACAGCAGCATACAGAATGAGACCTATCTACGGTAGCGCTTATTTATTTGTAATATTTTCCAGCACATGTTCACTGAAGCGTAAACTCTTAATTGTTCAATCTTGCCGATAACCCGGCAATTTAAACAAAAAGTGAAGGTTGTGGTTGTGAGTTCTTTGCACCTGAAACGGGTAATTAAGTAAGAATTGAATAAATCATTTGTAAGGAAAAGGTCTTTGTCTGGACTCTGCACAGTGAATCCAACTAAACGTAAACTACCTATGACCAGTCGGCTTGGGAACGAAAGAATTTGTATGAGGCTTTAGATTGCAAACTTCACTACTGGATCTATGGCATTTTATTATCTTAGATGTCATATACTAGGTCTAGTCAAGAGTAAAATAAAGGGGTCTGCAGCAAATGTACATCTGTACACGAGACAAAATCGCAATGAATTCAGGGAAAATAAAGCAGTGGAACAACGCTTTTATTATTGTTCTTCATCTTGAAGACATCATTCATGTATTGAAAGTTAACCAGAACTTAAACTGCTACCAAACATAGTTTTAGCCTAAATAAAAACAATCTTAATAATAAAAATTATATTGTAGTTGGTCAATTTAGTCTGAGATTCTAATGTAACTCGACAAGAAGCAAATGGGTTCATGGATTATCAGCTGATGCCAGACTTTGGACTTCCTGACTATACATCAGTTGATAAATTTTAGGGAGAACTATGTCAAATACACAAAAAAAGAGATTTCCTTTGTTGACAAAAATTTTATGCATGGAGTACCATGCAAGCTAGAAATAAATATGTTTGAATAAAATAAAAAAAAAAGAATATTTTATTTCCTAATTAAAGAGCCCATAAAATAAGGGCATTCAGTTTTACTTAACAAATTCAACCAGTTGATAGTTTTGATATTTATATTGTTTTATACAGATTTTAATTTTGGAAAAAAAATGCAGCCGCGCATTATGACCCAACATTTGAATGCACAATGGTGGGTCATTACCCACCGCAGTACTTTTGGAGGTTGGCAGGTATGGATCTATTTATCGCATTTTCTTAAGTTTATGAACATGTAAACATTTCAAATCAAAAGTTTTACAAATTAACAAATTAATACCACAGAAAACAACAAATGTACATTGTGCAAAATACATAAAATGCATAAAACACTGAATTATTGGTGTAAATAGAAAACTGGCCGAACAATAATCTACATGTATATGTCCTTAGCTAGTTCTTGCCTTTCTATTTAAATTATTTTTGATTATTTGCTCTCTACAGAGACATTATAGAGATTAGCAACTTGTAGATAATGGTATCATGTAACTGAAAACGCTGATCATTCGGCCTTACAACAGTCCGGCCCTATATTTCCAATTGATAATATATTGTTGTTTTGTTTTGTTTTGTCGTATTATTTCTTATCCATAAAAAAAAATTCCAAACATAAAACTAAAACCTTAAGTACACGAGTATGATTTCAATCTTCCATAGTATGAAATTGGCATTTGAAGTTTATCTTATCATGGTAAATAAATTTCAGACAGGGCCGGATTGGAATAAGGCCGGAAAGTACAGGGCCGGATAGGGAAGGACGGATTGGTTGTAGGGCCGGAACGTCTTGTTACCACAACGGAACTCTCGGTAATTTTGCTTATCACCATTTTAAATAACAATCCGACGAAATTTATCTATAATATCAGCTTTCACAAAAACTATCGAAGAGTTCTGAGTGTGTTGTTAACATTTCAGTTGCATCCTCGCGGTACTATATGTCTGTCACCCTTGACGTATTTAGTAGTTGTTAATCTGTATCTCTCTGTCACTGCTTCTTATTGCATCTTTCGGTTTTGTTCTTATCACACATACTAGTAACAATTTGTGCATAAATAAAGATCAGTAACTTGTCAAATGGCCATTGCCAATGCAAAAATTAGATTCATATAAATCAATGAAAAAATCACTAAAACTCAGCTTGAGTATTCTGACTTTTGTCAGAGTATACTTGTTTATTTTTTGTAGGTTTGTTTTGTAATTTTTATATATATTTGAATTGTTTGTTTAAGTAGACATGTTAAGTCCAATTGACCCAATAAAACATTTAATGTATTCCCTAGATAACCATGATCATGTTTGAACAAGTTAGTATAAACCGGGCTCCGCTTTCCCTTTCCAATGATAGTCGAGACTTTTTGACACGTGCTTTTTGATTATCGTGCTGATCAATGCAATTGCTATGTCTGCAGATTCAATATTTTTCCCCCGAGGGGACCCCGGGGTATAGAAATAGGACCTAGTACAAATGTATCTCCGGCTTGCGGAGTATGACCCCTTATAAACGGGGCTGACCCCGAGGCAACCCCGGGATATAGAAATAGGACCCATTCCGTGGTTGTGCGGGATTTATAAATACACAACCCATCTTTCGGATGGGATGTAAACTCAGGTCCACGTGTTGGAAGAAATGCCATGCTTCCTGCACGTTAAAGAACCCTTGTAGCAAGCTCTTTTTGAGTGGTCCGTAGGTGATCGGCTGCAAGGCTAAATTCCCCGCCCCTTTCGATTTCACCCTACTTTTCCAGTGGCAGTCAGAATTTCCCGTCCCATGACCATTTCCATACCCCAAAGTGATTATTTATTAACAAACTTGTTCTCGACTTGATATAGCTGAATTATTGCTCAGTAGACATTAAACAATATTCAATCAATCAATCAATATTTTTTTACCTATTTGGTGGCAACAGTAATGTATTCAAAATGTTCATTAGACAATCAGCTGGTCGTACGCACAGTTTGTTTACTTTTTGTTTGTATCCTCGGCATCAGTTACAAACTCTACTTTGGCTCAAACTCGGTAAATTTAACTCTCAATTGTAATTTTAATTGATTTTTAATCAAACCACGACACTAAGCAACTAGAACGCACATATAACTGTCCAAAACATTACGAGTGGTCAATTTCTCAAGAAATCCGATTATTTTTACCACCAGAGGAAATGTGTACTACACACGAAGTACACCGAATGACGTGTAAGGACGTTTTTTTTTTTTTTTTTTTTTTGATAAATTATCTATTTTTCGGACCCATTCCGTGGTTGTCCGGGATTAATAAATACACAACCCATCTTTCGGATGGGATGTAAACTCAGGTCCACGTGTTGGAAGAAATGCCACGCTTCCTGCACGTTAAAGAACCCTTGTAGCAAGCTCTTTTTGGGGTGGTCCGTAGGTGATCGGCTACAAGGATAAATTCCCCGCCCTTGACGATTTCCCCCTACTTTTCCAGTGGCAGTCAGAATTTCCTGTCCCATGGCCCTTTCCATACTCCAAAGATTTATTTATTAACAAACTTGTTCTCGTCTTGATATAGCTGAAATATTGCTGAGTAGACGTTAAACAATATTCAATCAATCAATCTATTTTCTCGGGATTACCAATGGTTTACTCAATGAAAATTTGGGGAGGATGTAATTGTGTCAGTTATATTTAGACCTGGAATTTTTAGGAAGTATAAAAGTACAAACACTCCCCCTTTTTTCAATCGTCTTATTCTGCATCGAAATCGGAATGCAGAAATGTATTTATGGGTCGTATGCTGTTGAAATTCATTTGTTTTAAGTATCATAAGAATGTTAAAAGCTGAGATTATCAATAAAGATATTTGTTTCGAGTTTTTCTCGAGAAGACTTTTTGCTTGTCATCCTTGAAGATTTCAAAAGAAAATGTAAGAACATGCTCGAGTAGTTACCTAAACTAAAAAACTTGCGTTGATAAAACTAGCAATCCTTTCCAAAAACATAATATATCTTATGTGGATATTTTTCATATAATCAAAGAGTGTAACCAAAATGCAACAATGTTCGTACGGACAACACTGTTTGTCCTGTCAACATGTAAATGGTCATGCCATAACTCATAAAATATAAATGTTAAAGATAAAACTATGTTATTTGCTCTTATTTTACTGAACCAAATGATTATTTTAAAACTTGTTTCATACCCTGCAGTGCAAGAAAATCTCTTTTTCAATAAGAAACACATCATATTAGCCAAAATTCAAGAGTGCAAACGTGACCATATTTTCCTTCACGACGGCCCGGTACCTTTTCAGAGGCTTTGGCTCGCGCTGCGGGTTACGTCCCCAAGGTGGTGGATAAAAAATGCCATGTCTATGAGAGGTAGTTGGGTCAAAATACGGAAGGCATGACCGGGACCCCTGTGGGGAAACGCCAGGCTCCCTTGCAATGTAAAGACCCCTTCTAAGGACAGCAGACTTCCCCGGCACATGAATCGGTTTTCAAGGGCTCAGGCGTAAGAGCTGCTAGGCGCGTCTCAAGCTGGTGGATAGGAAATAGCGTAAGCGAGGTAGTCATGTCATAATATAGAAAGCCTGGCGGCGAACTATTGTAGCCAAACTGTGTGGAGAAACGCCACAATCCATGCAGTATAAAGACCCTTGATATTTTTCAAAGAAAAGCAGAGTCACTGGGTCTCTTATATAAGTCTAAATTTCCTGCCCCTTCCTACCTCCGCCTTTTCCAGTGGCAACAAAAATCATCGCCCGGTTGTTTTTTCTGTGGAATTTTCAAAATTTTGATGTTATAATTTTTTTATTAAAAAAATATACCAGTTAAAGGTCAAATTTAAATTGCCTAAATCTTATGCATGTCAAGATCTACCGACATGGGTATTTTAAACAAAATCCAAGTACCCATGTGAGAGTTATGGCCCTTTATGGTAAAATTTTCTGTGATTTTCCATTTTTCGTCTTATATTAAAAAAAAAACTTTGAATAAGAATCCTTGAGAAAATATATCACCACACAAACAATCCAACTTTAAGTACACCATACCGTTTACAACAAGAAGAATACTGGATTAGAGAGCTTGGAACCGCAATGTCCTATGGTTGCAATGACAATATAAAAAGTATACTAGGTAATTTGTCAAGTCCGAGGTGTAGCTCTGTCAATGTGATGAATATCTTCAATGGCAGCCAACGCCGTCAACGCAGTCATCGACATTACACTGCCCCAAATCTGCACGACATTTAAATAACTGGTCTTCTACCATATATGAATGTTTCCCTAGGTATTCATCACATACGCATAAAGCTATACTCTTTACCACATTCAAAATTACATTCATTCTATAAAATCTGTTTAAACTCTTCTGTGACAGATTAATCGTCATATGAATACAAATTAACTGCAATTGTCCTAGATATTGCTCATCACATACTATTGAAACCTGTTAGTACAACTGCTAATGAACAAGAACGTCGTTCATTCTTAAACCTCAAATTTGCAAACAAAGGCTTAGAATCCATCAATCTTGGCAATATTCTTCATCATAAACATGTTACCGCCATACCTTAAAGACCAAACATTTCCTCTTATATCATATACATATGCAAAACCAATTGCAACTAACATCTTCATTCACAAACAGGCATTGCGGGATATCCAAATCAAATCAAACTTCAAATCAAAACAACTTGATTCTTCTTGTCTTTCTCCCCATTTATGTACGCTACTGCTAGTCACGTTATTACAGGGGGCCTCAACATCGCAAACAATGAGAAACTACTTGCGTCCAAAATATCGTGAACTCCAACCCATCAATTGAAAACTTAACTTTAACAGTGACTTTGCGGAAAGAGCAAAAGCATTGTCACAAAAACGGCTGAGTCAGGGATATGTTCAGCCGTTGTTACTTTCGTCCCTTCAGAAATTCTATGGCCGTCACCACATCATAGATAGATATGAAATGTCAGTGTCAAAAATGAAAACTGACATTTTCATTTAGATTCACGTCTTCCCTGATTTGACATTTACCGGTTTTGACTTTACCCTGGTTTGACCCACTGACAGTGTGACGGGTGCTGTATACAGAGCAGGACATGCTTACCCTGCCGGAGCAACTGATGTCACTTGTTTTTTGTGCTGTTAGTGCTTTAGTTTTTTGCGTTGTTTATGTAATGTTCGTGTGTTTTGTGGGCATGTTGTGTCTTTGGTCTTCCGTCTTCTGGTGTTCTTGCTTTTGCCTTGTCTCTGGACTTTGATTTGTGTAATCTTGTGCTTTGTTCCTTCGGTATTCTACTGCCGTTGTTTTTTAAAATATTGATGGACGCAATTGAGGAATATGCCAAACAATTGGCTAGAGAGAAGGAAAAGGTTGAAACACTGTCCGACTGGATCAGGTATATAAAGTCATTGATCGTTGCTCGAATGAGGCGCCTTAAGAAAACAATGAGCCTAATTCAAAAAGCATATTCGATTATCCCGAGGTAGCAAAAACATTTGTCCTTCCTCCTTGACAATTATGTCATCGTACCAGCTGACAAGGCCCAAAACAACATCACATTTATCTGTAAAAGACACTACATTGACTGCTTAATGAAGGATATGGGCACTGACAATTCATTTGGCAACCCCACATACAAATCTCCACCATACCAAGGGATGACATACTAAACAATCACAAATCAGTTTTGTCTTCCTTTTGTATCAGTTTGAGTGGAGAGAACAACCTGCCTTGTATCTACTGGGTACCTAAATTACATAAATACCCTTCCAAACAGAGATACATTGCTGCGTCTGCCAAATGCACAACAAAAGCCCTTTCTAACTCCTCACTTCATTATTTACTGCAGTCAAAGATGGCCTCAAGATATATAGTGATAAAGTATACTCAACAAGTGGAGTGAATCAGATGTGGATTCTCAAAAACTCAAAAAGACTCATTAGAATAACTTAACTCAAACACTGCAACAGTGTCAAAACATTTTATTTTTCTACTCTCTATACTACTCTTCCACACGATAAACTAAAGTCAGTACTCCGGGGTTAATTCATCAGTCTTTCTGTACTAAAAAGGGTAAAAGAAGATATTCATATTTAGTGATAGGTAAAGACGGGACCGCTTTCGTTCAACATCACACTGATTTGCACAAAAAGTATACAGAGGAGGATGTCATAGCAATGCTGTAATTCTTGAATGATAACATATTTGTAGTATTTGGAGGACAAGTTTTCCAGCAGACAATAGGGATACCTATGGGGACTAATTGTGCGCCACTTTTAGCAGTTTGTTTCTTTATTCGTATGAAGCCAGGTTCATACAAGGGCTAGTTCAGAAAAAAGACAATAAGCTAGCCAAATCCTGTAATTTCAGTTTCCGATATATAGATGATGTTCTTTCATTGAACATTCCTCAACTTAAGGGTAACCTTCATCTTAAAACCCAAATGAACTCGAAATTAAAGAGATAACTGATACACCATCATCAGCATCATACCTGGACCTATACCTCTAGATTGACAACTCTGGACCTCTGAAAACAAAACTTTACGACAAGCGTGATGATTTCGACTTTCAAATAGTGAACTTCCCGTTTTTTAGCAATAATATTTCCACATATGTCGTGTTCATTTCACAACGCATTAGCTTTTTTCGTGTCTGTAGTTTGTACAGTGATTTTGTGAACAGAGCGAAATTACTGTCTCAAAAACTTAAACATCAAGGGTATGTTCAGTCACTATTGCAATTGTCATTACAAGTTTTACGGTCGTCACCATGATTTGAGAGACTGTTACAATGTTCCTATTCATAAATGAGAAAAGATATCTTTTGGGTAGTTCCAGAGTTTGTTACCGGACTAACACCGACTGTGACTTTTTACTGGCAGTGTGACGGATGCCACACGTGGAGCAGATCATGCTTACCCTTCCAGAGTACCTGATGATACCTCAGTTTTTTGGAGGTTCACACTGCTAGTGCTTTAGTTGTGTGGCGTTCTTAATTATTTTTGTTTGTGTTGTCTTTGTCATACTGTCTCAATTCGAGTGTATATGAATTTCCGTGATTTTGGATTATGATTTTAGAATCCACCTTTCCTCGTTCTTGCTTCGGTATTCGTTTGCCGATGTATTTGAGAAAGAGGTAAAGTTTTAATTTAAAAAATGTTCAGCATGTAAAGGACTATATTTTATTTAACATGGTCAAGTTTTTCCGACCTCTTCTAAAATTGCCGTTATTGGGGAACTTACCATTTGACCCTATTTAAAGCATTTTCTAAAATCTCATTGCGGAAATTTATTATGCCAATAGGAAGCAACCCTAGTCACTGTTTGAAAAATCTTTCTGTCAAGTGTGCATCATGTCTAAGATTGCTGCCAGTGGGGAACATAATAAAACATTGTACCATATGGGAAAGCTTTCAAAGATCTTCTCTGAAACAACAAATTGTGAATTTTCTCCAAATATGGTAGCAAGTCTTTTGTTGGTCTTGTTTTAAAAATGTGTCTCGAATGTCCGAACCTCATCCAAAATGCCGCCAGTGGGAACTTAGTTTAACATTGTACCCTATTGGGAAACTTATTCAAATATTTTTTCCTCTGAAACCAATAGGCCAATTGAAACAAAACTTCGACACAGTAATCCTTAGTTGGCCCCTTTGAGATGTGTCCGGCAAGTCTGCATCCCATCCATGATGGCCCTAAGCGGGGAACAAATTTTAACATTGTACCCTTTCGGAAAGCTTTCAAAGATTTTCTCCCCTGAAACAACAAAGCCAATTGGATCCAAACTTTTTCAGAATAGTCCTGGGATGGTCCTCTTTAAAATGTGTATAACAAGTCAGCATTTCATCCAAGATTGCCGCCAACGGGGAACTTAGTAGATTGTACCCTATGGGAAATCACATTCGAAGATTTTCTCGTCTGAAACAACAAAACCAACTGGATTTAAACCTGGTCACAATATTTCATGGTCGGTGCCCTTTAAAAAATCTGCACCTATTTCTAGATGTCCTATATAAGGGAACTTCATTTAACATACCACATTTTTCCACCAAAAAATTTACAGATTTTTTCACACCGGGGAAATTCCCCTTTAATCAGTTGTGTCCTGTTCTCTTATATATAAACGTACAGCCTTAATATTACATAAACCCTAGAGTTAATGTATGTGCAAAATATTTTATGCAAAAAAGGTCCTGGAATATGTTTATGATGAATGAAGTCTCCATTGACTTGCAAGGAAAACGCTACAGATAACCTTTAGTGCTCAGTCACGTGGTATTTTTGTGCTATTTGGATTTGGAGGCCCTGTTCTTGTATAGAATAAACAGATAATAAATCATACACGTACATGGAATTTCCCAGGTTCGGGGTAGGGGTCGTCGAAATCAACAGTCGGCCAATTACAAAATAACGCAAATTTTCCGTTTTCGAAAGTCTCGCCCTGCATGACTAAACGAGGTAGGTGAGTTTTCTTGGAATTTTTTTGTTCTTTGGACGCTCAGGTGACTAAATAAATCCAAGGTATTTTCTTTAAAAATCACCTGAACCCCTATTACAAGTCATACTTTAAAATTGTGTATTTTTTTTTATTTCATAATATTAGTCTGATCACCTGTTTTTTGTGCCAACATCTCATGCTAGTTGACTGGTAGTCCCCGAGGGTATTCACCAACCAAGTAGCCAGTATTTAGGACTGGTCCGAAAAAAAAAACGATTTTATTTTGAAAATTGCAATATCTTAATAAAGCAAAATTCAGTAAAATACCGAAAGAACAAAGGAGAGGGGTATCTCTCTCTCGCATAGCTCTGTCCTAAGCTGGTTTTTGCTTTATTTAGATCCTTTTGGTAATTTGTTCTAAATCAGCTTTTAAACATATTTTGGTTTGTCGATTTCCAAATGTTTTGATTGATTTGTAATAGAGACATGCTGTCGAAATGCGCATATACGGAAACTACGTAAACAGGAATTTCGGTATTCTGATATTCATTTTGCCAAATTTTCTAATTAATCACTCGGTGAGTGCACCGTGGTTATTTATATGTAGTGACTGTCGTCTGTTTGGTCTTTTTGTCGGGCAACGGTTGACAGCCGTTGTAAGAACAGTGTGCCAGTAAATTGTATGCTTGCTGACAATCCTGCACCCAAGACAAGTAAGAAATACAAAATACAAAAAAAATACCGAAGTTGCATAAAAAACATGTAAGAACATTGATCAAGCGTTGTTCGATATCTAGCAATGAGTTGCTAGGGGCCGTCTGGTATGAGCACGGCTCATTGTTTGAAGGCCTCATTGTGATTTCAAAATGAAGAACAACAATAAAAACGTTGTTCCATTGCTTGTTTTAACATAATTGATCAATATATATATCAGTTCTCGCCACAATATTGCTGAAGACAGTAGAACATCAATCAATCAATCATTGCTTGTTTTTACCATGTATTTGTAAAGACTTTGTCTCATGTGTATTTACTCCATGTCCCTTCATTTTTTTATTATGACTACCTTTCGGGAAGACTGTTGGCTATGTGCAAGTAGAAGCCAAGTGTCATGCAAATTAAATGATTGGAGGAGTTGAGGGGCGGTATAAGGTAAAAAATAAAGAGGGAAAGCAGTAAACAAAAATAAGACTAAAAAGAAATAAACGATAGGAACTCTCGACAGTCGGACATTAATTTGTACCAACAGATAACATCATATAGAATTGAAACATTATTGATGAAAAGCTACAAAACTAATTAAGAAAAACATTACATAGCTCGAAACAGAAATGAAGCGACCCGCGAAAAGTAGGCAAATGAATTCATGACATGTGCAAACAAAAACGTACAATAAGAAGTATAATGAATAACTAAATACCGAAGTTACTGTGAATTATTTTAATGAAAGCATGAAACAAACAAAAAACAATAACTAAATAAATAAATAAAAATAAGATAATATAAATAAAAGAAAAGGACAGTAGAATCAGATCAGAGAACTAAAAGAGTTAAATGCCAGGGGAAAGATTTCCAGAGCGTAGAGACCGGGGATAACAGGAGAGGAGGTAGAACAAATTTAGAGGAAGATGCAACAAAAGATACTGAACGCTGAATGACTAACCGTAATGTGCGAAATAAATTTAATGATTAATGATGCATAAAATACATCAAAATCCGACTAACAATTTTTTTTTAATTGAGATTAAATAATAAATTTTTTACAGCAAAAGTTATGAAAATACCAAATTTAACCCTTTTAAAAAAAAAAAAAAACGGGCAGGGCCACGATCACAAAAAACAACGCCACCTTCCTTTGTGCCAAGGAACATTGACTTAAATTTCACGATTGATCACCTGAACTAAAGTTATTGACAAAAAACAAAAGAGTGTACAGATGCAGATGACATCGACAAACCATTATAAGATCTCAGATTTTTTGCGGTCGTATTATAATAAAAACTGATAACCAGTACTGCAGTACATCAATTCGCTACACATTGCATGGTTGCCATTTTACTGATAGAACTTCTACTAATCTCTCAAAGCCCAAACTCCATTTTAGAAGCAAATTGTTCAGAAATTAAATATGATATTAAAACTTGCCATCAGAATGGATGTTGTAGTACCAAAGTTTCACATATTTGTTAACAAAGTTGGCGTCCTGGTGCTGGCGCAGATTCTGTCCTCTTTTGAGAGTTTAACTTTTTAATTAGTTGCATTTCTTCTATGTTTTTTATTATATTTTACACTCTTGTTTTAATTGTGTAAAGCTCTAATGGTTTTATATTGATATTTTATATATTTATTATAGTTGTTCAATTTACTAACAGTTCTCGCCACAATATAGCTGAAATATTGCTGAAGCTGGCGTAAAACATCAATCAATCATCAATCAATCACTACTTGCAAAGTTAAACTTCTGTTTATTTGAATGTCTTATTTGAACTGTCCGTCAGAGGCAGGCGTACATCTGTTCTACTATTTGGTAATACAGGGATGACCTCCCCAGGGGCCCAGTAGCAACGGCCCCCAAAATTCTACCTAGGCTTCTAGAAGTTTTGAACCAGGAGCCCTGCTGGCTACCAAAATTTCATTTCTGACTGAAATGAAGTACTTGGCTAGTGGAATATACAGATAAGCTACTCACTATCACATAACAGATGACAGTGATTTTAAGAGAACTTTGCCAGTTAAATTAAAGTTTGTTGACAATCCCACATCCATGACCAGAAAAGACATGCATGTAGCGTTGTTAAACATTTAGCAAAGAATTCCGCTTAAACCCGTGCTAGGAGCAGCCTTGAACTTAATGTGAGGCGTGAGCAGGGCTCATTGTTCCGGACAACTTAAATACTTCAAGATGAAAAAGAACAATAAAAGCGTTCTTTTACTTTTTTATCATATATTTGTAGAGACTATTCCTCATTTGCATTTACTCCATATCCTTGCGATCACCATGTAAGGGATGTTTATGTTTATTTCATCTTAAAATATGGGAAAAAATCAATGTCTGTTATTTATCATCATTCATCCACTTATAATGTCTTGTTCTTTTTTCCCGCTAAAATTTGTGTCGTCATGTACATAACCAGGTGTGTAATGCTTATGAACCATATTTACACTAATAACATTGTAGCTATTTGATTACAAAAAAGACAAAAATAAAATTTTAATTTCGTGGATGACACCTGCATAGTTTAGCTAGTTTCCTGTCCTATGCAACTTAAAAACAAATGCGACAGTTGAAACGACTGGGAGGGAAATGTAGACAGGTACAATGTACTTAATCAAATGTACGGTAATCCGCTTGATTCAAAACGTGAAAAAAAGAATGGAAATATGTTCTATACAATACATCTTTCATTTTGCATTTTGCAGATAATTTTTTTTCTCTATTGTTCTTTTCATTACAGTAACATAAATGCTTGAACTATTGATAGCGTATTTTTTGATTGATTAGTTAGAGTGTAACGTCCCATGAGCAATATTTCAGCTATATCAGGACGAGAAAAAGAAGTAGAAGAACAAGTGACAACCGGGGCAACGACTTTAGATTGCTACTGGAAGAGGAGGGAGAAATTGGTAGGGCAGGAAATTTAGCCTTCCATACGACACCCAATGAGTCTGTTCTCTTTAGAGAAATATAGAGTTTAGCGTCAAATGACCAATATTTCAGCTATATCAGAACGAGAACATGTTATTCAATTGAAAAATAATGTAAGTGAAAGAAGAAAGAAATAACGGAAGAAGGAACAACCGGGGCAACGACTTCTGATTGCCACTGGAAAAGGGGAGAAATGGGTAGGGGCAGGAAATTTAGCCTTCCATACGACACCCAATGAGTCTGCTCTCTTTACAGAAATATAGAAGGGGTCTTTATACTGCATGGAGCGTGGCGTTTCTCAACATAGTTTGGCTACAATGGTTTGCTTTCCATACTATGGCTTGATTACCCCACAAAGACAGGGCATTCTCCTATCCGCCAACAGGGGACGCGCCCGGCAGCTATGTAGCCGAAACCCCTGAAAACCGATTTAGGTGACGGGTGCAAGAATATTTAAATTTCAGGTAAACAATACGCAGATAGATTACATACGGAAAATTGGGAAATGAAGGTTTGAGTTCTTTGTATCTTTTGTTTGAATTAGAATTTGGCGACTGTTGCATTACGCATCATTTATAGAACATATATTTGTGTACAATTTAAAAAGACGGATTTATGTACTTGTATTTATACATAGAAAAAAGAAGCGAAACGGGGAATGTGTCAAAGAGACAACGACCCAAAGGGGAGTAATAACAACTCAAAGCCACCATAAGATCTTCAATGAACGGTGAGAAAACCCCACACCCAACGGCAGGTCGGACTCGGCCCCTGAACAAAGAGCAATCATGTCCAGCGAAATAAACATCATCCTAGACTCCTATAGACATAAAGTAAACTAACTAGAAAAAGGACAAGACACACAAACGCTTAATAAATTCCTGACTTAGGACAGGCGCAAACCTGCTGCGGCGGGGTTAAACTAGTTTTATTGGATCCAAACCTTCCCCCTACAGCCAATGCGATAATAAAAAAACAATCGTAACAGTAAAATTCAGTAAAATACATGCATTTTTTAGTGACAACCATATTATTTGTCCGCGTATTATATATATTCGGTTATATAATATATATCGATTCCTCGTTTTTTTTTAACAAGTTATCACATTTGTATAATTTTGCTACTTAGAATCTATACCAAAAATATTGGTCCGAAGCTTAGCTCCAAAACTCTTCTGAATTTCTTTTCAATATTTTGTCAGAATACTAAGTATCATGTAAACCTGTGCACCTAGTATTTGCAGACTGATTTATCAAAATGTGACTACTTTGAATTTTTGTACTCAAGTACTTAATATATGATTTTTTTTTTGTGCAGGCACAATTTCAGACCCTCTGTAAAATATCACTCTCAAATTTTGTCAGAATTGTAAGTACCATATGAACCTGTGCAGTTGATATTTTAAAAAGTTATTGCAACTTTTATTTTTCGACTTTGCATAATTTGTGGAAAAAGGGGGATGTGTATAAGTATGTCCATAATTGTAAAGTATTCACAATTCTATTGTTTTAACACTTTTGCCATATTGATTCAGGGTTCAATGACCGGGGGTTATCTAGCTGCCATTCGGCGACAGCTCCTGTTGTACTTCTGTTTGTACAAACATCAAAGTCATTAGCTAATACTCACTATTATTATGCTCTATATAAGAAAGTCCGTTATATTAAATGGGTTTTATTTGTCACATAGTTTTCAAAAAGAAATATATAGCGTTGACTGAATTATGCGAAAATAGGAAGCACTGCTGTTGTGAAAAACTACTGATGTCAATGCCAATCATTATCAATCATCACGTGTGGAATTTTAGTCTGATCGACAAGTGAGTTGAACTTGTAAGCGTGATCATCTATGCGCTTGATAATGGCTTTTTGAAGTTACGTAAAGCATAATGTGTCGTCTGCTTAGCTATGATTTTGACGATCCTTAAAGTAAATCATTTGTAGTAAATAAAAGACGGACCCGCAAGCAAACTTCGACATAAGGAAGTTACCCATTTCATAACTGACAGGTTAGGAAATAAACATTTTATTTGCAAAAAAGGAAAATATCACGAAGTTATTGCAAGATTTTCATGCCAAAATAAGAAACAAAAATCGAGATTTCTACAAGTGAGAAGACAAAGTTTAAATAAATATTTCAACAAGAATGGGGGAAGTTTCATAAAATTACCGACTCAAAATCCACATAGGCTAACAAAAATCACAAAATGTATTCGTTCAACCTATATAACCTTACTGGATTTTTGTGGTAACCTGTTCCACCACATCAAGACCAGTAATGAGGCATCTTTATCAAAGTATAGTAAATGGCAATTTATAGTTCAGTGAATAATTGTACAATTACTAAACCGGGGTTCTGAACTTGTGATTGGTTGATTGTTGTTTAACGCCAAGTACAGCAATATTTCAGCTATATCGTGGCGTGAACTGTTGATGATCTGAACTTTTGCATGTCGTATTTTCAGATTGATTCAACCATTTTGAATAAAGTTGTTTCATTTTTCAATTTTTCGTACTTATAATTTATATAAAAAAATGAACAAAGCTCACCCAGAAGCCCTCCTGAATAAATTTAAAAAAGAAATTGGGGTCGTATAATGATATGGCGCTATCGTCTTCATCTGGAGACACTTTGGTTTTTGTTCAATAACTCTTTATTCATGTTGGTCAATCCTTATGAAATATTAACACAATGTTTCATTCCACAAAAGGCTGGAACTGGTTTTGGTTTTTGAGGCCATACCCGTTTTTTTTTAAAAGGTACCAAAAAGCGGCAAAATTCGGCGATTCCCATTGTGATTACTATATATATCGGATTTTTTTCAATGGGGTCTCTTTCAGTGTGTTCCTGAGGAAATTTCAAATCAATATCACATCAACGAATTTCTCGTCCCATGAAATATTACTGAAAGCTTACACTACTATTTTTGCATCTATGTGTGTTTTGCAGGAACAGCCCTTAAAACTGTAAAACATGTGATAAAAGCAATAAGTAGTGATTGAAACGTACATCAATCATACAAAATATACAACAGTTTAAGCAATTACGTAACCAATGCGCAATTTTAATATGCAGCATGTATTTATTTTCATAGATCCAGAAAAGCCAAGGTTAAATGAATATGATGAAACAGAAAGAAAAGAACTCTCTGTTAACATCAGAAGCTATCTCCAGATGATTGTACAGCATGCCCATGACTTGAAGAAAATGTCCAAAACCCATCTCCTTGTTCATGTGGTAGGCACACTATTTATTTGTTGCAGTTATTTCCTAAAATAGGGGAACATATAATGCCCAGGCTTGTTCAGCATTATTCTACATCTAGCAATAGAGGCCGTCTTGAACTTACCATAAGGTATGAGCAAAGTTCATTGTTGAAAACCTCGTGGTGACTTCAAGATGAAGAAGAACAATAAAAGCGTTGTTCCATTGCTTTGTTTTGGCACGTATTTGTAAAGACTTTGTCTCATGTGTATTTACTCCAAATCCTTTAATTGCTTGTTTGTTCATCTGCATGCCCATTCCAAACTAACATTAATTGCCAGATTTAAGTTTCCTCTATATTAAGACTATACTTGATATTTTTGATATTACTGATTATTCGGATTTCGTTTGGTTTTATTCATTTTAACATTTTTTGAAATTATGGATTTCCTTTGTTTGGGTTCTAGTGCTGCTGATGAGGAATTAATTTCCGAAATGGCCATACAGCTCATTAAAATTATTGCAGTTGGAGTTAACATATGTGTTATGGTCTCATGTTCATTTACTCCATATCCTTTCGTAAAATATATACTTAGCATGCATATGCATTTGGGTAACAATAAAAAAAAATAAAACAGGATGACATTTGACACCTACAATGGCCAAAAACTACAATAACATACAACAATTCACAAGCGAACTAAAATAAAAAAAACATTAATCTTTTTTTTAGTCCTATCAAATTAATTTTATGCTTCATATAATTTATTAAAATGGAATGTGTCCGCTCTAAAAGGAGAAGAAAGTTTTAGGTCAGTATTTTTTACAAGTCCATATATTATGTTCTGATCGAGTGAAAGTCCTCCCTTTTGATATTCGATTTATATTGCGTATAGACATGTGGAAAAGGTGCATTTTGTCCAGATTTTGATTTTTATTTTGCTTTTTGTTCATATGATTTATATTGAAGATTACTATCCGTTTGTTTAATCAAGGGACAAAAAAATTCCATTGAATTGAAATGAATAAAAGATATTCTAGAGGATTATTTCATCTTTTGTAGTCAAAACAAAACTAAATATTCTAAACATAGAATCATTGTACCACAATTTATTCAAAATAGAATTAAAAGCTTTAATGTACTACAGAAACATAGAGTCTGTACGTTTAATATCTATCAAAAAATGTTGAAAAAGAAAGAGCTAGGTTGATGACGTTCAGCTTCATGAACCACCTTACTCGTTCCAGGAAGATGCATCATGCTAGCATCGGAAGTCAGATTATTTTTTCTTTTTTTTTGAAGAACCAGAAAGCGAGATCTAGAGATACGAGCATCCAATTTGCCAAGCATTATACTGCAGCTCATGTCAAATCATAGCGGTAATTTTACAATAATTATTGCTGTAGTGATAATGGATGACCTATTAGAATCGATAAAAAAATGTTCCCCACCGTCAGTTTGTAAAAGTACGAGTCATTCCATAATACGAAAAAAACTAAATTTATATTTAAATTTCTGTTGCCTGCATTCTATTTGTCTTGCTTTTTTAGCTCACCTGGCCTAAAAGGCCATGTGAGCTATTGTAATCACTTGGTGTCCATCGGCGTCCGTCCATCCGTCGTAAACTATTTCAAAAATCTTCTCCTCTGAAACCACTGAACCAAATTTAGCCAAACTTGGCCTAAATCATAACCAGGGTATGTAGATTGAAAATTTTGTTCGATTAGTCCGAGGACCAAACAACATTGCTGCCGTTACTAAATAAAACACATAGGGGTAGTTTACTGTTTTTGGCAAATAACTCAAAAACCATTACAGATATCAAAAATCTGACAGGCATAAAAGTGATCAGCATGACAAGATCTACCTGCCCTGCAATTTTGAAAAAAATCTGAAAACCCGTCTTAGAGTTAATGCCCTTATTCCTTGAAATTTTCAAAATTTTGATTTTTTTTATTTTTTATTGCAAAAACGATAACAGATAGAGGTCAACTCTAAATTGCAAAAATATTCAGCATATCAAAATATACCCACCTTGAAATTTTGTAGTTATTACCCTTTATTGGTCAAATTTAAGAAATTTGATACTTTTTGTTATCAATTAAAAAAAATCTTCTCCTCTTAAGCCACTAGGCCAATTGTTACCAAACTTGACCATCACCAGGGTAAACAGTTTCTAAATTGTGTTCGATTAGTCCTAAAACTAAGCAACATGGCTGCTGTTTCTAAAAATAGAACAAAGGGGGTAAATTGCATTTTTTGCAAATACAGTTGATTCCACTTAATCGCAAACCCGATAATTGCAAAATTCGAATCAAAACACCGATTCATTTCGAATTCAAGTAACGTTAAATTCTCCTGTTAATCGCAAAGCACATAATGGCAAAATTCGCTTATTGGCAAAGGGAAATTTGCTAAAAATGCATAAAAGTTTCTTTTAAAAGCAAAACAGAGAGGTTTATTGCAAAAACAAAAGGTAGAATTTCGACATTTGCATAATGCTGACAAGTGTATTTTTGGAACAGATCGCTACCGGATGTTTGGCAGTGACACAGATCCCATGTATGAATGTTCAACTGCCGTTATTTGCTGAATAAAATTTGTTGTTCTTACTTTAATAAAACTTTAATATGATTAAACATAAAAATGTCACTCGAAAACTGTTACAGATATCAAAAATCTGATTTGGGGTGAAAATAATCAGCATGTCAAGATCTACCCGCCCTGCAATTTTAAATAAAATCCTAAAACTAATGTTGGAGTTGTTGCCCTTTTTCCGTAAAATTTCCTAGATTTTAATACATTTTATTTTTTATTTCAAAAAGTGTAACAGATAGAGGACAAGTTTAAATTACAAAAAGGTTCAGCATATCAAGATCTACCCACCCTGAAATTTTGAAGAAAATCCAAAAATCTTCGTAGGAGCTGTTACCGTTTTTCACGGAATTTTCAAATTTTCATATTTTGTGGTCTTTTTTCCATAACTAGAGAAGATGAAGGTCAAGTGTAAATTGATAAAATGTTTGCCATGTAGTGGCGACTTCAAAACTGGTGTATAAATTGTTGGTTGACCGCCATTTTCAAAATAGCCGCCAAAAAAGGCGGGAAAATTCAACATTGTCCGATTTCAATAAAGAGGTATTGATGTTGCGACTTCAAAACCGGTGTTGAAAATTGTTCGTTGACCGCCATTTTCAAAATGGCTTCCAAAAAAGGTGGGAAAATTCAACATTGTCTGATTTCAATGAAATTGGTTTCCAAGTGGATATTGATGTTGCTACTTCAAAACAGATGCTGAAAATTGTTCGTTGACCGCCATTTGCAAAATAGCCGCCAAAAAAGGCGGGAAAATTTAACATTATACAATTTTAATGGAATTTGGTTTCCAAATAGGTTTTGATGTCGCTAATTCAAACCAATGTTAAAAATTGTTCGTTGACCGCCATTTTCAAAATTGCTTCCACTAAAGGTGGGAAAATTCAACATTGTCCGATTTCAATGAAATTTGCTTTCCAAGTGGATATTGATGTTCCGACTTAAAAGCAGATGCTGAAAATTGTTTGTTGACCGCCATTTTCAAAATGGCATCCAAAAAAGGCGGAAAATTTAACATTTTCCAATTTCAATGGAATTTGGATTCAAACCAATGTTAAAAATTGTTCGTTGACCACCATTATAGAGTCTTTGAAAAAATAAACTGTAGAAGAGAAGGAAAAAAAACCCGAAGATCAGACAAAAGGAGGCTAGTATTTAGTTAGAATGAATCTCTACGAAGATATATTTGTATACCTACAATAGGAGGGGAAGAATTCTTATCGTAGGAGAAGATTTTTGATATTATATTTTAATGTTTCTTTCATGTCTATATCATGTATATTGCCAAAATAAATACTTGGCCACATTATTAAAATATAATACAAAGCAGTTCATATCTCAACTCCTATACTTTCAGAATATAAAAATGCATTTGAATGATTGACTGATTGCTATTTTAGAGTTTAACGTCCAGTGAGCATTATTTCAGTTTTATCAATAAGGGAACAATTTAAGTAAATTCAAAGCAATGTTTAGTTAATAAAGAAAGAGATGTAGGTAAAGTAACAACTGGGGCAGCGAATTTTTATAGCTACTGGAAAGGTGTAGATATGGGTAGGGGCAGGAAACAACGGCAGAACAATCAAAAAATCTTGGTAAATGAAAGGATATGGAGTAAATGCACATGAGACAAAGTCTCTACAAATACACGGTAAAAACAAGCAACGGAACAAAGCTTTTATTGTCGTTCTTCACCATGAGGCCTTCAACAATGAGCTTTGCTCATACCTCACAGTAAGTTGAAGACGACCCCTAGCACTGGTTCGAGTGGAATTCTTTGCTAATTGTCGAACAACGCTACATCCATGTCTTTTCTGGTCATGAATGCGGGATTGTCAACAAACATAAATTCAACTGGCAAAGCGCTCTTACAATCACTGTCATCCGTTGCCCGACAAAAGCACTAGTGTCTTAAGCTAGTGGTACAGGCATTTCAAAAGAAATGGTTGATTAAACCGGTTTTATGGCGCGTGAAACCTCCCATTCCACTGTGGTAGTGTCCGGTAGTAACTCAACAGCAATTTAGCGTTTTCAATGACTTCCAGCGAGTCTGCTCTACTAAGAATAATATTAGGAAGATTGATTGATATTTTACGCCAACTTCAGCAATATTTCAGCTATATTGTGGCGAGAACTGTTTAGTAGATCGAACAAATGTGATAAATAAATAAAATATCAATATAAAACCATTATAGCTTTATACAGGTAAACAAGAGTGTAAAAAAAAACATTATAGGAGAAATGTCAGTTTAACTGTTACAATATTAGAACTTTAAGACAAATCCATTTAAATCTTACTACACAAATTGATTGCTGTTAAAAATTGAATAATTTTGTCGCCAGCGACATTTGTAAATAGGTCTTTAAAAAAATCAGAAGAATAAAATACATCGGCAAACAAATACCGAAGCAAGAAAAAGAAAAGGGGAAATTCTAAAATCATAAATCCATCATCACGGCAATTCACAGCAACACGAATTTAGATAGTATGACAAAGACAAAACAAATAAACAAAAATGAACAAGAACGCCACAAAACTAAAGCACTAGCAGTGAGAACCCCTATAAAAACTGAGGTATCATCAGGTGCTCCGGAAGGGTAAGCATGATCTGCTCCACGCGTGGCACCCGTCACACTGCCAGTGAAAAGTCCGGTTTTGTCACAGTCGATGTTAGTCAGTCCGGTAACAAACTCTAGATCTACCCAAAAATATCTGTTGTCATTTGTGAAACAGAAACATTGTAATGGTCTGTCAAATCATGGTGACGACCGTTAAACTTCTGTAGTGACAATTAAAAATCACGCCTGATGTCGGCAACATCTACACATTCAATTAAAACATGTTTAATTGTTTAAACAATTGCATGGAATACATTCAGGTCTGTCATCACTGTTGAGAATAAAACTATGTGTTCTTCTAGTATATCCAATACGACATCGGGTCAACATCACCTGTTTCCTACGGTTTTTACCGCAGGACCCGACTTGTTTACCGACGTTCTACTGTATTCCATGCAGTTTATTATTTATCTGCAGATCCCATTTGGCTTGCAATAACTTTAAAGGGGAAGTTCAGTCAAAAATCAGAATTTGATATTCTGTTATTTACATGTCAAACATCCGTGATACCTCGACAAAAAATTATATCTTTATCTATAAAGTCAAAAAACGAACTTAGAACTGTCAAGAAATTACTACTGGGGGTCCGCCATGTTTACATAGGTGGCGACACAATCGATATCACAACATCTACTTACCGCTGTACATGTATACTGCAGAAAAGTGACACGTACAATTATTATAAAAATAACATTGTGTTCCCATGCGGAATTTATAAGTACATTTTCGCATTACAGTTTCGTTGCACTGGTCAGTTTTTCTGATTTTTCAAAAATCACCTACCTGTATGATAATTTTAAAATCAACGAAACATTTTGCTTATTTTTAGCATCTGAATAGGTGATCACGATCGTTTTATTATTTTTGTTCTCATATTAATAATGACATAGAAATTCTGAAATCTGCTTTTAGTTTTTTTTCTTCTTTATTTTCATCATTTTTATGCAATTAATCTAGGATTCAAATGAATTCTTCCCTAAACAAAATAATCCACGCTAATGCTAAAAAGAATAAATAAATCCTGCAAGCAGACAAGGACGTATATATACGTCCTTGAAGCAGAATACTATTTATTGTATTTCTAAACCATCTCTGTTACCATAATTTCCGAGAGATGTGAATATATATATATATGTATAATTTTTAATTTGTGTGACTACCTGCATGAGGTGATTATATATTGTAACACAGTCGTAAAACATTCTGTCTGTGTATATTTCACTGTCGTCTCAATATACGCACGGGGGACCGAATAGGTATGAAAATAAAATATCAAGAATTCCCCATTTGAAGTTTTTATCCGGGTACAATTTCAAAATCAATTTCAAGATTTCACCCCGGAATAAAGCGGATATGGAGAAAATGTGCAAGGAACAAACTTACACATTTAGTTCAACAAAACAAGGTATTAAATTTACTTTCTTTGATCTACTGTCCATTGAACTACATTTAACTAGTTCCAGATTGAAATTGTGTTTATTGATATATGTATATGTATTCGGGTTAATAAATTGACCTTTTTATTCTATTTATGTTAAAATCCTATTTCTTGGTTACGTGTAAGTCTTATCAGAAGCAGAGACATGTAGAACTATTCTATATGTCTCTGTCAGAAGTAAAGGGAACTTGCGTAAGCAAGTCCTAGTGCATACCTTCCATTTTCGATTATGGTGGTGATATACCAGTGTACTTTATTCCGTAACATACTCGGGGTATTTTGATTCCGGCTTAAATAATGTATTCCGGAAAGATTATTTGTCGTGAAATAAATACACTGTTACACTTGCCTTATAGGTTTGAAACCAGATAGTTCAAAAATACATGATATATTCTTGACACATGTTGTGAAAGCGGATAGAAGAGAAAATATGATACTACAACATGCATATCTTATAATATCCATGGATGTCGGATCTCAAGCTTATATCCGAGACATGAACGCATAGGTTTTTAATCACAAAAGCTGATATTTCTTTGAAGCTGCAGTTGATTGATCGGAAATTGGCAAAATTTTCGCATTTGTTTCTGTGGAATACATAATTATACAGTATAAATGAATGATTTTGTGTTTGATTAATTCACATTACTTTGGTTGTACTTTATAAAAACACCTTTTTTAGACTATAATGCAATCAAAGCACCGTTTTATGATAATAACACCTTTTGCATTCAATAACTTGTAAATTTCTTTAAGTCACGTGCGGTGATTTATACCTGTAATACGTGCACAGGCGTGTGCGACACCTAGCGAAGGTGAGGTAAAGTTTTGGTTGGAATAAACAAACCACAATAAACATCGTTACCAGGTGACTAAGGATTATATTGTACATGAAGTGTATTGTACAAAAGTTCAGTGATTAAAAAAAAAATAAAAACAAAAAAAAAACAAAAAAAGAAAAAAAAAGAAAAAAAAAAAAAAACCCCAAAAAAACCACGTGTGTGGCAAATATGTCTCTGATTTATTGAAGATTTCTTGGTTTATTATTTGTTTACTTATTACTTGTGGTAAACGTTTTTTTTCTAAGACTGAAGAATTATTCCTACACGTTTTGATCCATATGTTATGATTGCTTACTAGCAGTTAGTGGAAATATGAGGATACGTACATGCCTAAGTGCATAAGAAGCCTAGCACATGTGTCTCATCAGAATACGCGTTGAGTCGGGACAATATGAAGAAGTTCCATATTACACAAGAGACATAATCCTAATCACGCACATCAGCATAATAAAAACAAACTCAGGTTTTTTTTAATTTCGCTGACTACGACAGTATCTTTTGTATGAAAAGGGGGATCTTAAGATTTTTAACTTTCAAGCAGAAAAAAAGAACAAACCTTGAGACCTCTATGCTTGTTGTCGAACACTGAAGCTTCTTGGGTAAAGCAACTAGACCAACCGTCTTCTTGTCGGGAACGACAAACTCGCACCGTACAGCAAGTCGTTGTGTATTTAGCCATTCAGTATTTTTGTTTTGTTTTGAAGTCTGGTATATTTGAGCATAGTTTGAATCGGTCAATAGTTAAAAAAATGTATTATGAGTTCAATATCCAAAGTTGTAATGTTGTCGAGATAAATTGTCAAAATTTGTACACTCTCGGACATCAACACATGGGGAATACTATAATTCCTTGCTGATTATTGTAAACATATATCCATCCTATATTGTGTGACCCCTCCTAAACGGAGGCCGACCCCGAGGGTCCCGGGATATAGAAATAGGACCCATTCCGTGGTTGTGTGGGATTAATAAATACACAACCCATCTTTCGGATGGGATGTAAACTCAGGTCCACGTGTTGGAAGAAACGCCACGCTTCATGCACGTTAAAGAACCCTTGTAGCAAGCTCTTTTTGGGGTGGTCCGTAGGTGATCGGCTACAAGGCTAAATTCCCCGCCCTTGACGCTTTCACCCTTCTTTTCCAGTGGCAGTCAGAATTTCCCGTCCCATGGCCCTTTCCATACCCCAAAGTGATTATTTATTAACAAACTTGTTCTCGTCTTGATATAGCTGAAATATTACTGAGTAGACGTTAAACAATATTCAATCAATCAATCAACCTATTGATGAGGTAAATGCAGAAATTTATTGACATGAGAAATGGATATTGACCGAGGACGAATTCCGAGTGTCAATATACTTTTTCTCATGTCAGTAAATTTCTGCATTGGCCGAATTCAATAGGCTACAATTGTTTTATTATTTTCCATGTTTCCAAAATGTTATTTTTTATAGCTTTTATAGATAAATGAATTGCCTCACAAATTTTAAAATAACGGCATTAATCTAACAACCATGCATAAAATGCTAACTAGAAATTGACACTTCCTGTCTTGTACAACCTAAAAACAGCAGATCAATATTTCAAAATAAAGTTTTTGCCAACAGTGTTCCTTATTTTTGTATTGTTTGCTTTTGTTCAATTGAGAGTTATTTACTGAAATTACGTGAGATCAAATAAATACTGACTAGAATAACAAATCATATGCAAGAAAACATTAGTTTTAATCATTTAATTTCAATTATCTATTTTTATTACAAGTCGGTTCGGCTTTTACCCCTTGTATTTCAATTGATTGTTGAACTGGCTGATCTACTTTCAACACGAAGTCAATACGTAAAATCAGTTCCACGTTTAATTGAAAACTCTTAGAAATATACATATGTTAAACTGGCTGATCTATTTTTAGCACGAAGTCGATATGTAAAGTCGATTCCACGATTCAGATTCCACGTTTTATTGACAACTCTTAGAAATATACATAATCATGTGAACATCTTTTAACAAATCACAGCACTCTAAAAATATATGAACATCATAAGTTTTAGACATGACTAGAAATAATATGGAACATATTTAGATGCAAAATCAGAGTCACTGTCATTAATTCAAAAACCCGATAGAAGGGATTCACATCTACCAAACAAAACAGTTTAGTAACTTATACATATTTAAAGTCATGAAATAATTTCACCAGACAGCTAACAAATATAGAACAAACAAATTAAGTAGAGATTTGTTTGTTTTCCCTTGATCTATATCCAGTCCTTAGTCTGTCGGTTTTTTTTTTAAGAAATAAGAAATAAAAATGTATCCAAGTTCCAGTAGCCACCATAATAATGCTGTTCATCTTTCAGAAGGTTGAGTACTGGAACTTGGATTAAGGAAGGCACATTTTACTATTTTCAAAAATTATCGTATTACAAGAAAACCCTAGCACAACCCTTAGTCATGATTACCATGACAACTATATTCAGTTTTAAGCACTCTTTGACCCATCTTTCAAAATTACGTTTTGTCCCCCCATTTTTCTTTTCTAGATTGTGGTCATGGAGTTAGTAGTCTACCTGTATGGGTTTTATTCGTATGTTTATTCTACGATAGGGAAACGGGACAGAGAAAGGGGAGGTTTGGGTACCCATAAACCGGTTTAACCCTACCGCTGGCTTTTGCTAGTGCCGGTACCAAGTCCGGCTGTCCCGAGTTCCTATCGTTGTTTATGTTTGTCTTTTGTATTTTTATTGTGGTTTTTTTCTTGTGCAGTTCCTATTTACTTTCTGGCATGTGGCTATGTTTTTCGGCCATTGTAGGTGTTTCCTGTTATCTTCTTTATTCCATTTTAGACTAGTTTGAGACTGTTCTTTCCATCTTTTTCTTTGCAGAAGTATCTCTTTCACTCATTGTGGTGGTTCCAGCTGACAGCATAATCACTAGTGAATCCTGATAGCAAAATAAATTTTTTGTCAACATATTATAGCAAAATAAGGAAAAAATGTCAAAGTTTTCAGGGAGCGATTGTTATAAAGTAGCATGCACATTAAGAACCTTTTAAACATCACGAACAATGAATCCGATTCTGAGATGTTTTATGTATGATAGAACTGTAAATGATATGCCAATGAACCGATAAAGGAGCATGTTACCGTTACAAACAACGTCATTAGGGTCACTCTCGCCAGTCATTACCTTTAGTTTTGGTATTAAATATCACAAGCTTCTCTTCTTCCTTTAGGTACAAACTATTTACAAACTCCCGAATGGGGCGATTATCATTCATAATTATATCAAAAGTCTTGACTATGTTCAGAAACCATGAATTATTTGTTATAAAATTGTCACTCACTAGTTCCACCTCCCCAACATTTTGACACAAAATTGATCATACCAGGTGGAATGATAACACATATTTTAGCCGATATGATGGTGCTTAAAGTTACGCCATTATTCCTTGCAACCTCTAAATTGCTTGGTTTGTCAGTTGTGAATATTCTGGATACCAAATCGCTCACCCAAATCACCAAAGTTATTAAGTATCACCGTCTCATTTTTAGGTGTTAAAATCTTTTTTCACTCCTGATTCTAATTTATTGAAATGCCCAAATATGACTTGCAATCGTCATCTCCAGTATCTAACGTTCTTTATTTTTTGGTTCGATTTATTTGAACAAAGCAGTAAAGGCTTATACAGTTGGTATACCAGTATAAAATTTGATGGTCTTGTCATCTTAAATATATGTTTCGATTTTCTGTATTC